>LPNX010326227.1:176658-199963 GCA_001517045.1 Pseudotsuga menziesii
ATAGATGATAAGTCATTAATTTGTTGAATTTAAGTGATGTACTTTTTAAAGTTTGATTTTGATTTTTTTTTTTCGAGTGCCCTATGACTTGTTGGGAAAACCTTTGGTCTGAGAAACCACGACCCAGGGGCATCTAAGCCTTCAAAATCACCCAGGGATCGCACCCGGCCTGGACCGCACCAACCCTTAGCGTGGTTGGATTTAAATGTCGCCTCCTAGGAGCAACGGGTTTTGATTGTGGGCCACCAAATAAACAAAACCCCTCTCGACCATTTGCTCTACCAAAATTGGACAAATTTTGATTTTGATTATATAGAGAGAAAGATAAGAATACATGAAATTTCTCAAATTTGATAAGAAGGGAATTTTAAATTGAAATTTGATATACATTTATATAAATTTGTTTTGCAATTTAATTGATTTAAATTTGCTTCCGACATGTTCTTGGTTTTATCATTTTTATTTTCAATATCTTATTAGAGCTGACATGTGATAGACATGACACATCTCACTCACTTGAGCTATAGAAAGGGCCTCTTAACCCAATAAATGTGTTAAAAATCAAATTTTCACCATCACTTTTGGCTAAAAAGTATACCCATATTCATAGATTCACCCATAATTTTTCACCTACTTGGATTTTTAAGGGTCGAAATATTACATGATTTGGCTTGTAGGGTCCATTTTATGGGCAGGACTCATTTGGTAGATTTGGGATTTTGAACCTTCAAGGGCTTGTTTGAGAGTCTAAACAACATTTTTGGGGGTAAAACAACACATCACAAATGCAATCGGCCATGAAATGATTTTACACTTTGATACCTTTCCAACGATACAAAGATTACCACAATCAAAGTCCATATGAAAAGGTTATGGCTCTCACAAGTTAACCTATGAAGTGGAACATCATGGTACCGAGTGGATTCCATGTCAACTCTCTTTTTTCACACATGTGGAGCTAGTCACTTGTGGACCTTCATGAACATTCTAGAATGACCAAAACACTAACCCTAGTTAAGAGTTGAGGCATATAAAAACCCAAAAATTAACCATAGACGACTATCATGTTATTTTAAATACTGGGATGATAGAAGAAAAAAGGGGGCCATTCTTTTGATATATTATATTGTTTCATGTTTGAGAAACAACACAAGAGTGGATGTTAGAGAAGAACAAAGGAGATTAGAGATATTGTACTATCCATTTTGGCTACAGAGTCATAGGTAACTCCATAGAGAGTACCATTTTCTTTGTATTTGCATTTTGATATGAAGATCAAAGCATAGTCCTCATTTGTAGATGGGTTTATTTAGGGTATATATTTTTTTATTGTATTAATTATGTACTTATTTTCTCTAGATTATATTTCAATTCAATTATGTTCAGTTTTTTATGAAATTAAATTAACAAAATGAACTAAATGTAAGATCCGTTATAATAAACTAATCCACTCCACAATAATTTACAAATCACTTTTCCATATTAAATTTTCGAAGGTATATATTGTATTTGAAATTAAATACCTAAACAAAAGAGATTAAAAATGTCATTCCTATTTATTTAAGACTTATAAAGACTAATCTATATCCATCTTTAATTGCCAATCCAACAAGTGTTGAGTGGGAGTGGATAAATGTCGAGGCTGGCTGGTGTGTTGCCACTTTGCTGCAGGAATTGTGGTTATGAAAAATTGACTTATCTATATGATATTGGCTAAAGAATGTGATTGTCTATTTTGTTATATATTTGCTATTGTTTTCTATTGTGAGAAGATATAATGATTATACTCTCTGTCTACCATTTGCTACAAGTTTTTCTCTGCCTTTTACAAGATAAATGACGCCACAAAAGAGGAAATTTTTAGGCTCCTTCCTCCATCCACCATTTTCCACTTGTGGAACTCACATCCACCATTTGGCATTTTATAAACTAGGGTAGTTGCTTTAGTCCCCAACTACTATTTCACTTATCTATTTGTTTTTGTGGTGTTCACCAGGATTTATGTCTACCAAATACATTGAAACTCATAACTACCAAACTTTGCAGCTATGTTATAGACTTAGCTAACGCGCTCTTCCAGGTGTGTCCTGCAATGTAATTAACCACCAATTTTTGTGGCTATGTTGATGTCAAATTTGTTTTATGAAGAGAAGAGAGGTAGTGCATGTTGAATTTGTTTTCTGAAGGGAAGAGAGGTTGTGCATGCAACTCTTGTTGTTTGAAGAAGACACATGTTCCATGCAATGTGATTTTCCTTTTATTTCACCCTCTTGGAAATACATTTGTTTGATTTTCACATGTGTTGACACCAAAAACTTGTATTTCAAGCAATTTTGACGACGTTGGAACTACAACACTTGTTATTGCTCCTACCGCTATCGGTGTTCCAATAACAATCGTTAGTACCCATTTCTTACCATCGTTGAAGGCCATCAACAATAAGGCTAGAAACATTGGCGGCACTCAGATTCCTAATTCCATCGCATTGATTTCACTTTGACATCGTGACAATCATCATGTTTACAATATAACATCCAAAATTCGTGTTATTGCAGCTCCTACCAGTGTTGCATGTGTCCTTTATAATATTGTATTATTCTTTTTTTTAATGCAACTTACAAAATAAAAGAGCACCCGGATGTTACTTGTTCATCCATCCATGAGTCACCAAAATTTGTTGCATGGAAACCACATGGGCATACAAAACCATACAATGAGGATCGTAGCCTAGAAGAGGATACAACTTTGGGAAATCCCATTCCTTAACACTTTGATTCTCAATCTGCAATGATTGATTCTCCCAACCTACATTTTACCCAACATGGAAATAATATCATTTTTTTTAATGTCTGCTCCTATCACCATATTCATAGTTCTAGTCCCCATTTTTTGCAATATTTATGGCCTCTAGTCATTCCTTCAACCAATGGTGGAGCAATAATGCAACATAGTATAAGAGGTTTAAGAAACACTATTAATAGTTCAAGTCCCAGTAGGGAGACATGGCATTCACTATATGATTTTTTGTTTGTAGGTGGCATTCATGATATGGATTTTTCATCATCCCCTGGCGTATTGCATGTGGTGCTAAAAAGGGGTAATACAATGACAACCTACCATGTTAACTCTATGACTGAATCCAACTATTTTTTTTAACCGTGGAAAGAACGATATCATCATGTCTGGAAAATCCATTCCCTTCTGCTAGGTTTTGCATATATATTTTGTGTTTGTTGGTGTATGCTATGTTTTCCAATGGTCCTCCTTTCTCGTCTGACATGACCACACGGAATGATCATTTAATTGTGTGCAGCTAGGGTTTCAGTGCGTGTTATCTTTGTATGTTGTGTGGATTCCCTATGTCTATACGTGCTGGTGGAAGGAGTGGGATATCTTACACAACGACTCTCTAGCCCGAGCATTTTTTTTCCAAAGATTGCCTACCTTCATGGAATTGTGTTACCATTCAACCCATTCCTCCAGTGCCTTTCAAGTCCGCCAATGACTGTGTTTCAGTATTGAGCTTGGAGGCCCATAATGATGATTTTGATTCTCTACATGATAATGGTTGGTTGGATTCATTCTCTACAAGCTAAGTATAAAAACATTGGTATCTTTGAAGCGTGCCAACTGCTACATCACCGATAGGTTTATGTTTTTAGTTTGCAATCCATCATGCCCATTGCGTTCACACGTTTATCTTTGTAGGATGTGTGTCTACAACCCTCACAACTCTGCATCGTGGAGATATGGACTTATACTTTCATTTCCCAGTCAAACAATATGATAATCAATCTCTACTATGTTCCATGGCTTCCCGAGCCTTCTAGATTACGCGTTGCAGCTTAGGTATTTTCCCTTAAGTTCCAAGTGTTCTAGATCGACCCGACTTCCACCCTCAGCTACAATTCTTCACTGTAACTCAATGAGATGTTAATTAGATCAATTTACATCCCTGAGGATCTAATTACATGGTAACAACACTAGAGTATTGCTTCTTGTTTAGCTTGATACGTATTTCCATCTGTCTGCGAGAGGCACTTACTTCCACCCTATAGTGTAATTGGCGTAGATCTTGAGTTTTACTGCATTGTAGGCATCTCCATAGACAAAATGTACATAAGGAAGATTGAGTTTAAAAATTCCTTAACCTAATGTTGAGTTTAAATAACATGTTGGATGGAGATAAATATTCTTTTTTTTCGTGAAATCGCCACTAAATTTCGATTTGTAGATGAGGGAACTTGTCAACAGTGAGGAAAATAATTTATGCATCATTAAAGAAAGAGCGGTCTGATTATGAATAGTTGTAAAGAAAAGTGTTAGAAATAACAAAATATATAGCAGAAGAAGGTAGCGGGGAAGCTTTTATGCAACCGAGGTTTTATCAAGCATAGGAAATTTAGGCATCTTCTCTTAGGGAAGCGAACCATCTAATTGAATTTTAATTATAAACTTGAAAACCCCATAGAAATAAAATTGTATGAGATTGAAATTTAACATACCTGAAATTGAGCATCTTCCTTGGGGAAAGAACGATCCATGTCCATTCTAAATTGTTTGTGGATTATATGTCATTTGGATCTAAACAAGAATGACCTCAACCCTGAATAGATTTTTTGTGTGATTTGAATTCCAGGTAAAACTTGGGCATCTCCCATGAGGAGAACAGGGACGCCAACACTAAAGGGAGATAGAAAAGGAAAATTAGCATATAACATAAGTTGGGTTTTTTAATATTTCTTCAGTAAAATTGTATTTATGAAGTTGATTATCAACGATATATTTACAAACAACATTCATTTCACTATTTCTTCGTAGGATTGAGTGCCGAGTGTTGAAAATAACTTGACACAAAAATAGTCATTTGCTTAGATCCACCAAAAATCCATTTGTCATTTTGTATTTTTCCCAAGTGATTGGAGAGCGACACATGTTTCCCATGTACGGGTAATGGAGACAACATGAAAATTTCAATGGATTTGGGTCGTCAACAATAGCAATAACATTGAAGTACCTTGCAAGCCTCTGCATACTTGAGCTTGGAATTGAAGAATTCGATTCCATAGGAAGAAGGTGGTGGATTGAAAGAAGGTGGTAAAATAATTTGTTTTCCATGTTCAAAAATATAATTTTCTTGGAAATGGAATCTATAGTTGAACATAACGTATATATGAAATTTAGAATATACTTACTTGCACCCAATTCGCAATTGATTTATGTAATTCCCTGTAATTTGATTTAGTGTCCCTGTAATTTGACTTAGTGAACTTGATAGACTCCCAAAGCACTAGCGCAGACTATAATTTGATCCAATGAATTTGATAGACTTCCAAAGCATCAACACGAACTATAATTTGATCTAATAAATTTGAACCATAATTTAATCCACTGTAATTTGGTATTAAGGTATAGTTGATATGGCGAGGCAAGTTAAACTTATTGAAAGAGACATAAATTTGAATAGCATTGAGCACTGAATGAACTTTCTAGGAGGAAGAAGCATAGGAGGAATCATGGCCATTAGTTTATGCAAAGAGAAGTGTCAATTTGTATAGAGAAAAGGAGTATATCCCGACGTGAACACGTAGGGAGAAGGCTATGGAGAGCTTGAAGGTTGTTGTAATAGAGGCGGTGGTGGTGGAGACCGTGGCACTGGATGTGATGGAAGTGGAGAGGAGGCAGTGAGTTGTCAAGCCATTGGAACAAGGCCAGAAAGACACCACATGAGTGAATGCATTAAGAATATTTCTCCTTCCCAAGAATTTCATCACCAACTAGGAAATAAGACTTCAAGTTGATTAACCAATAATCATTTAAATAAATCAATTATAAATTTTAAAAAAAAATAAGAAAATCATTATTACAATGTAAAACTATGCCAAAATGTGCAAGATTTCATAGTCAAACAAACAACTAATATGCCAAATTGAAAACAATATAACTATGCCATATGTACAATAAGCACTAAGAAATATGAAACGCACAATTGAGATGTTACATATTACATTGTATTGGCATATACCAATTTTGTATAATATATCATACTAAAACAAAGTAAATGAATGCACATTTATATATGTTTTTATTTTAAAAATTGAAATATATATAAATATTTTTTATTTCAATTATAAAATTATATTATTATTATTATTTTTATTTTTATTTTATTTTTTACATATATTTAGGTCGAAGACCTTCTTTCTTCGAAGTCGGGTTTGAAAAACCTTGTACCTCTTTTCGTCATCCATTAATCAAATACCAGCATAAATCTAACTCCTAGGATCTATCAAGCATCAAGAGAGATCAAATCTCTAGAGGTGCAAACCTCTTATTAAGTATTGCAATCAAGGAGCTATTGATTTGATTCAAACCAAAAGACACATCTTTTTATTTAAGGTCCACATATACTATTTTTATTTTTATTATTTATTTTTATTATTAATATTTAATATTATTTATAATCCACATATAATATTTTTATTATTAATATTTAATATTATTTATGGCCCACATATAATATTTTTTATTTTTTAGGAACGAATATTACAACATTTCCCCCATACATGGTTTCAAAACCATGTGCAAGGCCCTCATAAAACCATGGGTTGTTTAGGAGGTCTTGCACATGGTCTTAAAACCATTTGCAAGGCCCTCTTAAACCATGTACAATAAAACCATGGATTATTTAGGAGGCCTTGCACATGGTTTTAAAACCATTTGCAAGGCCCTCCTAAACCATGTACAATAAAACCATGGGTTGTTTAGGACAAGCCCAACAATTTTCTTTGTGGATAATTCAATTTTTTATTTTTTATTATTTTGTTAGGTAGGAACATTACAAAACCATGTGCAAGGCCTCCTAAACCATGTACAATAAAACCATGGGTTGTTTAGGACAAGCCCAACAATTTTTTTTGTGGATAATTCAATTTTTTATTTTTTATTATTTTGTTAAGTAAGAACATTACAACATCTCCCCCATATTCTAATCGACGACATTTATTTTGGCCGATAATTAAAATTTTATTTTTTTATTATTTTGTTAGTAACAAACTGAGTATGTTGTCCATTGATAAAATAAAAACGTGACATGTATGCTAGAAAGATACACTCGTGCATGTGTCGAGCCTCTTCAGAACAAGTAGGTAGTCCACACACCAGCTTAGTTTGCAAACTCTCCACATCTTGTTTGCGTGACCTCCTCTAAGCGAGTATTCACAACGATTGGTTTTTACTTGCAGGTTTCCTGTATTCACCACAGACGAAAACACAGTCACTCCTACACGCAGTCACTTGGCCACGCACTTTTCTTCTGTCAAGGCAGCAAGCCGGAACATGTGCCTCACCTCTCTTCTGCCCAGGAAACAACACAGGTCTACAAGCAGCGACTAGGCCTCACACGTCTGTCCAACAACGACGACTGGTGATTGGTCTCTCACAAGCGTTCTCCTCCAACGTGGGTCTCATCCAGACAACACTCTTTTATGGGTGGACAACTCCTCCACAGGCTGCTCTTCACGAACCTTTTTCACAGACTTCCACACAATCTTTGAATTTAAATTTTAAATTAGATTAAGTTATTTAACTATAACACATATAAAATTAATTTAGGTTTTGAAAATATTAAACATATTTTTATTATTTATTTAATTATTTATTTTAAAAAATACATATTTTATTATCTATTGTTTTTATAAAAATGTTTAAAAATAACAATAATAATGATAAAGAAATCAATAACAATATACATATTGTTTTTAATTATTTTTTATTTGAAAAAATATCTATTAAATAAATATATTTTAAATTTAATATATAGATTTTAAAATTCAATATATAATATTTTTTAAGTTAAAGAAAAGTTTATTAAAATATAATGGTTATTATTAATTTTTAAAATTACCTATAAAAACTAGTTTTTATATTTTTATCAAACTTTTTTTTAAATAAACAAAAATTTTAAATATCAATATTTTTTTTAAATTATAATTAATTAAATGTTTGAATTTAAATTATAAATTAAATTAAAATATATAACTAAAACATAATTGAAGTTTTGAAAATATTAAATATATTTTTTTAATTATTTATTTACTTACTTTTTTATTTAAAAAGAAAATATAATTAATAAAAAAAATTGAAAAATAATAATAATGAAAATAAGAACAATATACCTACTATTTTTTAATTGAAAGTAAATTTTAAAATTCAATATACATAATATTTCAATTGATAGTAAAATTTATTTGAATATAATAATTTTTATTAATTTTTATAATTTAACTATAACACCAGTTCTTATATTTTTATCAAACTTTCTGTAACATCCCCTAAGTTATTTCAATTCTTTTACAATGAAGAATACAAAAATAAATATAAATGTGTAACTATCCCGTGAGAAGCTCAAGGTCGATAAAACAGGTTCACTATAAATAATTATCTTAATTTAGGCATGGGACGTTGAGAAATTAACTCTAGAGCTCCCAAAGGAATAAGCCAAAGTTTCCTTCTTTTTACTATAATCATCTTAGGTATTAAGTGAGAGAGATATTCCTACATAAATGTTATCTTAATAGTTAATTTTATACAAAAATGGGGAATCTCCTAATACATATAAAAGAATGAAATATTGTTTTTTAATGCTAAAAAGAGTTTAACTTTATATAAATATTGTCTCTAAACATATTTGAAAAAAAAAAGTGCTAGGATAAATTATTAAATTCTTCTGTATGAATAACAAAATATATATATATATATATATATATATATATATAATTCTTCCACATATTAAATAAAATATCAAGTAATTTAAATAAATGTGCATGGATATATTCTAGAAAGTGTAATACTATTATTATCATATTTTACCTTATATTATGAATGTGTAATTCTATATATGAAGGTTATGTAACAAATAGAATGTTTTTAGGAAATAATAAAGAAGTGGGACCGAACAACCGTTAAGACCATTAAAATATTAGTTAAAGGCCTTAATGCACAATTAAGAGGGGATCCTAAAGGGAAGATATTTGGCGACTATGAGGAGGAGATGGATATTTTCAATTGACGTTGGGAAGGGAGATTGTTACATCTCTGCAATTATAATGGTTTGGCCGGGTTAAGAGGACTAGTTCAAAAGGGAGCTTCCCAAGGATTGGAGAAGTTGATCCTTTCTTCAAAAAGAATTATGGTACATCCTCAACGAATATCATGATTGTTCCATTTCTACCAGTTATAATAAAGTAAGTAACAATTGCAATAACTTCAACAAAGAGTGATTCAAGTAAATTCATGCTTTCATTGCATGTGTAAATTCATTTAATGGTCAAAACATGTGCATTCCTCCTCTAAAATACAAATTACATTTTGAAGTGAAAAGTAGGTAAGAATGGTCATAGATGCTCATTACAAAATAGAACAACACTTTAATATTAGAGAATTTAAAATCAAATACTCTACTTCTATATAGACTTCAAAATCAAATCAAATAGACTTACAACTTTTAAGTAGGTCTACCATGTATTATTTAGAAAACTTTTAGTCTTTAAAACATGTTGAGGATAATGTACATTTTCAATATGAATATACAAAATCAAATATACTTAAATTTTTAAAGTAATTTTACCATGTAATATTTATAAAGCATTGTAATGTATCAAAAGTGTTGAATTTTCATGTTTATTTTTTTCAAAGCTAAAAAGACAACTTTATATTATAAAAAGTTGTGTCATACATAATTACAATTTTCCCAAAAAAGTCCACCTTCGGCTAGCTATCTCAGCTAGACTAAAACATCCCAAAAAAACTAAATACCCAAATGTCGTAAAAGAGAAGCTACTGTCACGTCCCCATGCCTCCGACCGGCAAAGAGGACGCGATCTAATGGCTCTAACAGACCGGGCTAAGAGCCCATGAACATGTACAGGCATAAAAATTGCCTAAAACAGAATGCTTAACCATACAAATTGAACATTTATCTAAAATGTGCACACAGGAATATTGTCATGCACAGTGCGTTTTAATCATTATACACAACGGAAACAATTGCATTCCTACAAGCATGCAGTTAACATACACAGCGGAAACATCATACATTTGAGCAAGCATTCATTCAACATGTTCATTTCATTTAATTAACAGCAAATGTAGAATTGCAGAGGTAAAATGCACAAGATTACTTATCTTATAAAGAACTTCTTCCGCAACCAGCTATGTCGCTGCAACGTTCCACCCAACCATAGGCCAGCGTTCTCATCAATCTCTCAGCAGCGCTGCCACCCCCGAGCTGGGCATGATTCTCCAAGGAATAAGGGAACTAGCAGGCTTACACATAGCCAGGATACCCAAAAACACATAGCCAAGCCAACCAAGTTGGGTTTATCAGGCCATTAAGGAGCTGAAGAAGGAAATTGATAAGCTGGTGAGCTCATTACAGAGCCAAGAACACCCACACCAAAACTAGCCTGACCTCTAAGACACCCATCCACACCCAACACAAGGAATCAGTCCCTTCTCTGCTACACAGTCCCTCAGGCCCTGCATTCCCTTCCAGTGCTATTCAGGGGTGATGGAGAAGAAGGCCAGCCCTCTAGTTTTGTCTGCGTGGTCTCTAGCACCAGGTTTATCAAGAAATGAAGCCAAAATCCTTACTCCTCACACAGTCCAAAGACTAACCATTGCATTCAGGCAATCAATTTAGCTAACACAGCCCCATACGTAACAGCAAAAACGACTCACCACATGGGGGAAAACACACAGTCCTAAAGCTTATCAGGGAAACCAACTCACAGCAGGGAAAAATGTCCCAAACAGTCTATGCGGGAGACCAATAGTCAATGAGACAGCCCAGAACGTGAATGGCTCTTCCCAGCCATGGTAAAAACACATGAAATCACAAAAACGAGAATGGAAAAATGCACCAGCAGCTCCCAAAACGTGAGGAAGACAACCCACACCCTGGCATTACAAAAACGACCTCCAATCCATGGGAAAAATGAATCCAACAGCCAAAACGTGGGATCCAAACACACAGGAAAAACTCCAGCAGCTCCCCAAAAGCCCCAACGTGAAGAAGAATGGCCTGGAAAATGGAAAACGTGGATGTATGGCAGAATGGCCTGCGTTTTTGGACATCTTCCTTACCAAGGAAGTCAGAACACGCTTTTCAAAAATGGGTCTGTGCCCAATTCGAATTTGGTTGCCCATACTCTTCCCCTTCCATGCAATAACTAACTCAACCACATTCTGGCAGAAATAAATGATTGGGGAAAAAGACAAGAAAGGTAGTTGACATTTTGATGGGTTTTCTCATAGACATTTGGCTTCTCCCCAGTGGCTAAGGATTGACAAATTCCCAACCCCACATCCTTATCCTTGGAAAAATCATGCCCCATTCGATTTGGTTGCCGCGACCGTAGCTGGTTGTGCTCATTTAATTAATTTTAGATGCATATTTACATGATGTCCAGTACAATATATGCCGCATGCCCCGATATACCATCAGTGACAATTTAAATCCCAAAACATGGCATTATCGATCAATGGCGGGGCCTTGGCCTTTAGCTCCACACCATGATCCTTTACAATATATACATCATATACATCTAATGTAACGGGGTCAAGACCGGGACGTGACAGCTACCCTCAAAAGTCACAACTACTTACCATCATATCAAAAGACTTTGCTCAAAACTGGAAAAAAACACTAGCTACATATAAAAAGAGTAGTCAAAACTCATATATTGCTAAATGCGTCTCAATGAGAAAAAAATCTATTACCAAGTAGCATAGATAACAACTTCATTTGCACATCACATAAATTACCATCCAATGTGAAGTGTGAACATGTTGAAATTTAACATTTATTTTTGTTTCTCTAACTTTTCAATATAAATATACGAGAACATTTATCTATTCATTTCGTTAGGTTTGGTTCATTTCTCTATGTTCTTACAAAATAAGAGAACAATGTCTACAAATATTATTGTAAATATAAATTTACAATATTTGTGATTTTAAGTATGATAATCATCTATATTCAAACATCAAGAAACATTGTAAAAACACTTCTAGGTTAGTTTGTAGTTTAGTTAAATATATTTTTTAACTTAGAAGTGTTTTTCTTAGGTTGATTTGTCCATTATGCACTTATTATAGGATGAAGTATTGCTCTTCAATTCAATTTATATATATTCAATTTTTCTTCAACCTTTTATAGAACTTTTGTGGCAATGGCTAGTTATTAAAAACTTGGTATCATTTCGTGTTCTGTTACCTGGCCTGTCTTCCTTGTACTGTTAAGTGTGTTCCTCGGCCCGCTTTTTCTGGGTTTTATTTCACTGTTTTCTTTTTGTGGGGGTTCAGTGGGTATTTCTATCCTCCAGGGGTTAAGTCTGTGGTTCTCACAGACCTAGTACCAACCTAGTGAAAAAGGCAAGAAGTGGGTTATTTTTATTTTTTGTCTGGGTTGAAGTCTGTCTAGGGTTTCAGACTGTCAGTGCTTCTCACTGTCAGCTTTGGTGGGAATTTTTGTTTTATCCCTTATTTCTGGATTATGTGGTTTCACGGGGATGGTGCAACCTCCAGTGTCGTATTATGGCTTTCGGTAAAACCCTCGAGTGCAAGTGCACTACTTGAAGTTGACTTCGGAAAACTTGGTACCATCTGCATCGGGAGAAGCTTCCCCTGCGGTCCCTTGTGATGGGATTCTGCCTTCAGTGTCTGCTTGTCATCATCCTTCATTTTTGGCAACGGGCTCACAAGATTGCATGGTCGACGTGTGGCTAAGGTGGGATCCACAACCCTGCTAAGCTTGTCTTTGGGAAAGTCAAGTCGGGTTGACCTGTCTGTGTTTTGGGATGCGACGTGACCATCGATATGGTATCCTCTCTTTCTCAGCGTGCACTGATCGGCCACTTCGAATATGTGAAATTATCTCGTGTGAAGATCTTGTCCTAGGTCAGAGACATGTGGAAACCTATTCTGAAGGTTGTTCCTGAGGTTTCTACGTTGATCAATGGATGGGTTTTATTTCAATTTCTGACTGTTGAAGACCAGATTGCTATTGAGTCTCAATACTAGATTCTAGGTTTGGGGTTTCTTGTTCTTGGAAGGTGGCATGTTTGTTTTGACACTAACAAAGAGAGGATGACGCGTCGTCACTTGTGGGTGTTGCTTCCAGATTTTCCCATCCAGTGCTGGAAAATCCAAGGTTTTATGGTGGTGGCTAACTCAATTTCCACTTTCATCCTGACGGAGGAAGAACGCCTATTGGGTTTTGATCGCTCCTTGCCACGCATACTAATGGACCTTGACCTGTCGGAGGGGCTTCCTACCGAGTTGTATATTATATAGGATGAGGGTTCATTCATCCAAAAGCTCAATTATTGGAATATTGGTTTCCATTGTCATAGATGTCGTCAGACGGGACACTCTAAATTCTTTTTTCCTTCTCTAGCTTCGTCGGCTGGGGCTATGGGATCTATTGAGGATGCTCTGGACCTGTTGGTGTTAGAAAATAGGACTGAAAAGAAATAATAGATATACAGCTAAATCATTAAACAAGATGCAAAAAAAATTATAGAGAGACACATATATAACATGGTTCACCCAAACGATGGGCTACGTCCACACAGAAATTTCTAGTCCTTTTATTACCATCCAGAAAGATGAAGGGATACAATCTGCAGCAATACCACTACACTTTCTCTTCACGTTCTCACAGTCTCTCTTACACAATCACATAGATTGTTTACAATACAATACAAATACCATACCCAACCGTATTACAATGTTTTTCTTTTATAGGGGAAATACCATGGGAAAATACTATGGTTAACCCAATACCATGGGTCCACAAAACTGCTAGCCAACAAAAATCCCAAAGTGGGAGAATGAGTGTACAGTACACCTGGGGTACAAACACAACTGAATAATATATTTGGATCTGGAAGATTAGGCCCCACAACCAACAGTCAGCAAAGGAAAACGTGTTCTCGTTGCCACTTGACAAATCCTCTACACTGGAGTTTGTTGGTAAGTTCACCTTGCATGTCCCTCTCCTTTTGAAAATTTTAGAACCAGTAGAGATTCTTGGCTCTTTGTTGTTGTTGGATGACACTGGTGGTTTATCGGCCTCTATGTCTGTGGATAAATACCCTTCTGTCATTGCCTCTCCGTGGTCAGTTATGGTTCTGAATGGGACTGGGGGGGCTGTAGATCTTCTTACCTTTGGGGTTCCCACTGTTGAGGTGGCAGGTGGGGAGTTATTGTTGTTGATGAAATTTTCATTGATGCCAACATGGACTTGCAGTGGCCCCACGGGTTGTCATTGATGCCACCAAGTCCCACCTGTAGTGCCTTGAAGTTCCTTGAACCCTTACAAAGTGGTTTGCACCTTACAGTGCCTTGGATCCCAAACAGAATGGGTTTGTGCCTTGAAGCATCTTGTACCTGGTTGACAGGTTCCATGCACCCACAAGCCTAGATCTTGACACCACCACTTTGCTGAAGATGTTGAAGACCCTACTAATGATGTTGAAGACCTTGGAGATGGTCATGAAGACCTTACAGAAGTTGGAGAAGCCCTAGATGGGTTGGAGAAGCCCTAGATGGGTTGAAGAAGCATTAATGACCCATTATGTGGCCATTCATGATCTGATGGTGCCATGGTACCCTAAGAGAAGGTTTGGAAACCCCACAGGTGATGTCTTGGTGGATATTGACCCATAGAGGTCCCCTTGCTTAGCTAAGGTGGTTGAAGAAGCCCATGATGCCTCTTGCTTTATGAAGAATCCATGAAGAAGTTCTTGGACCCACACTTGATGGTTTAATGGTTCTTAAACCCTTGAAAGGGATGATGTGGTCATTGATGACTTAATGAAGTCATGAAACCTTTATGAAGGCCCTTGAACCCACACTTGGTGAAAATGGTGTGACTCATATGTATGAATCTTTGATGTATTGATAAAAGGATACCTAAAGACTTGCAAACCCTAAGAAGTGATTATGGCACTTGGACACTTATTATACCTTTCATATGGTGGACACCCTATGAACCTTGATGATGTGGCAGAGAACTAATGACAAAGAATTACATACGTTTTAATGATAAGGTTTGACCCTTGAAGGAAGGGTTTGTGTGAAAAACTGTTTTGAATTCGTAGACTGAGGTAAAATAGTAAAACACTTAAATATTTGAAGGAGATCCCAATCAAAGGAATATTTGTATTATTTGGATTTAATTTTTTATTACAAGTCGGCTCATAATTAAAATTAAAATTAAAATAAATATATATATGTATGTCGGCCCATATTTTTTTTGAAAATTGTGTATAAATAGAGGCCTCACGTCCTCATTTTAGTGTGTGATTTTCGGAGGGGCAAGAGCTCTGAATTTTGGGTCTCTGAGGCAGCCGCAGAAGGAGCAGCAGACTGAGGAATTTTGGATGGTTGACTGAGGCTCAGAGGTGCAGCAGACTGTGGTAGCTGTAGTTCTGAAATTCAGATTGTTTGACTAAGGAAATTTGGATGGAAGCAGACTGCAGTAAAGCAGGAGCAGACAAATATTTTTTTTGATAATTGTTTTGGTCAAGAGTGGACTTAGGAAATTCGGCAAAAGCAATGTGTAGCAGCCATAGGTGTATTCTTCAAGCAAGGTTTTAACATTTTTCTCTCCAATTTTTGGGTATACTGTCCACTAAGGCAGACGAAGTATAGGTCATTCTCAAGTCTGGAAATTTTGGGTGTACAGTGCCATTACAAGACTGTGTTTTCTTATGTTTGTAGTTTTATCCTGGTTGTTGTGCCAATTGGATGAAATCATGCATATATACTGGAGGCTATCACTGATATGAATAAGTGATGAAAATAGCAGCAATTGACTAAGCATATTGTTCTAAGTATCATACACTCAATTTGACTACTATAACACTGATCTTACGAAACATCAAGGCATCTAAAAACACAGTCTTCCCTGATCACATGAAGGCATTAGAAGAATTTTGATCAAGCACAAATCTTGAAATAAAAGAAGGTAAAAGTCAGAATGAAGGCATATGATCTTCCTAAAGAAATCCAAGGACACAAGGAAGCAATTCTATTTTATTGTTTATGGACAGATCTGTGGTATATATCAAACTTTACAAGGACTGAATTTAGGACACGAATAGAAGACCTTATAGTTTCAATTCAAAGTTTTGTACAGTCCGTATCAATGTGAAGGAGGTGACTTTATTCACTGATCAAGACTGTTTTAGACTTATTCATTTCTGAATTAGTTTGAGGAGATTCCAATGTGTTCCTTTGTCCATCATTTATTGTTGTTCAGATCTAATATAATGCCTTGTGTAAGACAATGCTCATAACCAGGTTTGTGATTCAATTATTGTCATTTTTAAAGACATTGTTTGGGTTTGAATATTGTATCACAATCTTGGTTGATGGACAAATATTGACTGTAAAAGGACTCTTCTTTGGACTGCTCATAAACTACTTGCTAAAGGCTACTTGAGTTCTAGTTTTATTGAAGGATCAATAGGGTCACATGAATAGGAAAATTAAGGAATTGGGATTATATAAGGACTGTGTATTTGAAGCAGCTTGAGGACTATTTGAAACAGAAATTATTCACTATGCCACAGGGAAGATTTGAACACTATAGTCAGGTACATTCAAGGGCAGAATTATAACACTTTGGTTGAGCAAATTTTTGATGTCAAGGATGTATTGATCTAACATGACAAGTATGTGCTCTTTGTTTAAGAAAATGGTGCATTGATTGTCTGAGATTCCAATACAAGTATCTAGCCACCACAGAGAAATCTCGTTGGTTGTTTACTCCATGCAGAGATTCAGAAAATGCAGATGTGGTTCAATTTTGGAAGCCTGACACTCTAATGTTCAAGCATCTGAAGGTCAACAGAATGAAACAGTAATATATATAAAGCTACAGGAAGTCTGCATTGAAGTTAGCAGGTATAAGAAATGTTGTTACAGCAATTGGGTGGCTCAATGTTTTGAGTACAAAGGAAAACGTTTGTATGGAAACTAGAAGAATGACCATTTATTGTGCTAAAATATCTGAGACTTGTGTATAGACAAGAAAGTTCATGAATTCTTTTGATGTTTGGCATATATGGATGAGTAGTATATTGGAATGGGTAGTTCGTTGTAAGCATGTTTGATAGCATTATATGATTGGGTGATAGTAGATTCACTGAGCTTGAAGTCTCAGCAAGAGAAGAACCTTGAAGTTTGGGGATGAGCAGACTTTTGTGATTGAATGTTTCGATGTATACAGACCTTGATGATGACATGCCTTGTGCACTTTGATGAAGCATATCCTATGATGATGTTAAAAACCTTGTTGGTGATCATACCTTGATGATGATGATGCATACTTGATGCATACAGCCTGATATAATTGATGATGATGTTGATATAACATGAGCAGTTGACCAACAGCAGAGCAGATTGATATGATGAGTATGATAAGTGTGACAATGATACCTTTAGCAAAAGACATGGTGACAATGTGATTTGATGACTTGGAAGTATTGAAGAGCAGGTGTTGATGAACAGAGAAGATTGAAAAGTGTGTTGCAGCAGTGTTGTTGAGAGTGATGATCAGATGATCAGCAGTACTGACCAACAGCAGAACAGATTAAAGAAACAGATGATGTTGAGGTGAAAGCAAGCTTGTCTTGCTTTTGAGGTTAGGATACCTCAAACCCTTATTAGAAGGGTCTAAGAAAACTAGGCAAGGTCCTAGATGAAGAGTAGGTTCTCTTTGTATCAATAGGTGCTGATTTTACCTCACGGTTGTAGCCGATCCAAAACTAATACAAAAAGATTACAAAATTATATGGTGTTGTGTTCTTGTGTGTTATGGTTCTTGATGATTCGAATGCTTATGCTATGTGAATGATGAAGTGAAATATGTTTATGAAATGATTATGAGATTGATAGAATGATGAATTGGTAGTTAATTGTGACAAGCTAAGAAAAGGCTTAAAATTTGCTTTACACTGATTCACCCCCCCTCTCAGTGTCTAACAATTGTGTTCTAAGGATTTCCCTCCTCTTTCTTGTCTACCTCCGGGTGATCTCAACATCGCTCTCTCACCTTCTTCTTTGTCTGATGAACCTTTGGGATTATCTGTTCCTCCCTCCCAATTTGTTGATTATAATCCTCCTCTATTGGATGAGGTGGCTCTTTCTCCATCGAATTGTCAGGTTTTCGACCCAAACCCTACATATGCCTTTGTTGACCCACCTAGTTCAAATATTCTTCCTCTTCCTAATGTCAATCGATGTTTTGTGACTGTGCGTAAACATAAGAAGCCCCCTAAGGGAATGAGGGGTCTTAAGGATGCTATCAGGGAGCAAGCCTTTGTCAACCCCCAGACTGCTCCCCTCTTCTCTCATGGGTTGTCCGATTGTTTGTTGTCTATTTCCCCTCAAACCCTTAGAGCATGTGCGGCCTCCTTTGAGGTTACCCAATGAACTACATCTCCTTAAATATATGTGGCCTAGGAGGGGGCCTAAACATGACACCTTTAAACATATATTGGATTATGTCTGTCTAATGATTATTTTTCTTCAAGAGACCATGTCCCATGGGGATGCTTCTTGTGAGTTTTTTCTTAAACTTCAACTGGGTTGGTTCCTTAGTGCCATGGATGCCTGTGGTAACTCTGGGGGCACCTTGGTGAGTTGGAATCCTATCTTGGCTTACTTGCTGGCCTACAAAAATTGTGTTGGTATTCTCCTTAAAGGGAGGCTTAAAGGATTTGATGGCCCAGTTCATTTGTTGAATGTGTATGGTCCTTATTCTCAAAGGGTTTCCTTATGAGATAGAGTCAAGTCCCCTGGTCCGTTGTCTTTGACTAATCTTCTTTTAGCCGGTGATTTAAACTTTACTTGGTCGCCTGAGGAATTCTGGGGATCTGGTCATGCTATTGATCCACTGTCAAACTTCTTCCACTCTTTATTTAATGAGGCTTGTCTGGTGTATATTACTTCGGTGATCTTGTCTCTGACTTGGTCTAATGGAAGGTGTGATGCTGCAGGTATCACCAAGCCCCTTGATAGGTGTTTTTTGTCAAGTTCCTTTTGTGACTCTTTGGGTCGCTATAGAAGTTGGAATCTCTCATTTGGCTTCTCTGACCACAAAGTTATTGCTCTTTAGCTTGATTTTTCTAAAGCCAATGTTTCCTATCCGTTCAAATTTAATCCTATTTAGCTTACTATGGATAATTTTAATGATCCGGTCAAGTCACAATGGGTGTTACTTCAAGAGGAGGTTCCTTCTTACTACTCCTCGTCTCAGGCTCTACTTTTCAAATTAGCAAAGCTGCGTTTCTTGGTCAAAGATTGGGAAAGAAAGGAGAAAAAAAAGGATGATTTTTCTCTTAGCACTATTGAGAATGAGATTGGTTGTGTTGAGGATGATCTAGGTGATGGCATGTTCAGTTCTGAACGATCTATCTATATCAATGACTTATTCCATAAAAAGCAGGTCATTTTAGCCCATAGGGAAGAGACTCTGCGCCAAAAGAGTCGAGCTATCTGGCTCCAGGCGGGAGATGAAAATTCTAAGTATTTCCATAACTTTGCTAATCAGTGAAGGATTTCAAATTTGATTTGGGAATCTGTGGATGATGATGGTGTTTTGGTTACTGATTAAGACTGGATTAAAGAAAGGGTTGTTTCTTTCTTTTCCAATTTATACAAGGATCCGAAGAATTCCAATATCTCTGATCAGTTGAAGGTACTTAAGCTCTTTCCAACTATGTTCAATGTGGAGGATTATGATCTATTTGGTCGGCCTATTGAATTGACTGAGGTGGAACTTACCCTAAAATATTTTTCTAGGGATAAGAGCCCTAGGCCCGATGGCTAGACTACAAAGTTTTACCTATATTTATTTGAATTGTTGGGTGCTAATATTGTGGCGGCCATTGAAGAGACCAGAGTCTCGGTGACCATTCCTAACAGTCTCAATACTACATATTTAACTTTGATTCCTCAGGTAAATAGGCCTTCTTATTTTGTTGAGTACAAATCGATTTCATTATGCAATCTTCTGTATAAACTTATTACCAAGATCATAGCGGGAAGGATGAAGAAGGCTATGGGTAAGGCTATCTCCGCAAAACAGTTTGGTTTCCTCTCAGATCATCATATTCTTAATGAGGTTGGGATTGTACAAGAATCCCTTCATTCGATTAAGCATAAGAATCTTTCAGCAATGGCATTGAAACTTGATTTGGAGAATGCTTATGACAAAGACGATCGATCCTTCTTACATTTGATTCTCATTCAAATTGGTATCCCTTTGAATATCATTCAGTGGATTATGTCTTGTGTTAATTCTGCCACCTTTGTTGTTCCTAAGAATGGATCACCCTTGGTTTTGATATCCATTTAGAATGCTTTGATTACTATTTTCATTTGATATATTACTATACAATTACATTTTAAATTAGGTATCTGTTGTTTTTAACACAACTTTATTTAATTTAAGGTTGTTCTTTTTCCTTTGAAAACAAAATGACTAATTATAGATTTTATACATCAAACATACCTCGTGACATATCCAAATCTGCTCATATAAAAAATTAACAAGAGCCACAAGGTGGCAATGTCCCCGATGTTGAGGAGTGTTTAAAAAATGGTATATGAAAGTTGATTTAGAAAAGGTTATTTTATATGAAAGTTATTTAAAAAATGGATTTGAACACTTGTATAGCTATGTGTCCATAACAATTTGCTCAAAAGGCTATCGGGTTATGTGGATTGTTGCAACAAGATTTGGAAATAGGTTTTTTTTTATTATATAGGTTTTTATTTTGATAAATATAAGTGGACATGCAGCAACTTCCTGAATCTCAATATATATATTAGATTTGTAATGGCATGTATGCTTTTATTAGATTGTATCGGTTTGTTTTTGGGTAGTTGGCCAAGAGATGTATCCCACCAATCTTCTGAGTGTAGTGAAGGCAGTTACCATGTCAAGACCAGGACCGACAAGGTTTCATGTTTAGGGCCTTGATGTTCATTATGTATTCCTCGAGACATGCCTAAATGTAGGGACCCAAGAAACATTTTAAACTTCCCACCAACTCAAAATCAAAGTAGGAAATCCATAATAATGATTGATAGTCAATAACATTGGATGAAATTTAGCATTGTATTTTGCAAACGCTGGATTGTTGTTTAGACGTGGCTTAAAATTGAAGCGGGTTTATCAAGAAAGCATATGTAAAATCATTTTAAATGGATTTGAATATTTGTATGGATAGAGTGTCCATAACAAAATCCTCAAAATCATTTCAGATTATGTGGACTGTTGCAAGAACATTTGGAAATAGCTATAACTTTTGGAAATTGGCATTTATTGATTATCTTGGCTTCCATTGAGTTGAAGGATTTTTTAACTAAGGTGTGCCTTATTTCTAGAATTTGAGTAACAAATTTACAATTTTTTGCAGCATATGTTATCAATATATTTGCCTAGCACAACAAAGAGACTAGTTTCAAAAAAAATGGACATCATTGGAAGAGCAGGATGTTACTTGTCAGGCTTGATACTTATGCATATCACTCAAGGCACGATAGAACATGGGAATCTAAAATGTAGGGGTAATCCATTGATCCCAAACTTTGTCAGTTTAGTGGTGCACGTATTCAGTCATTCTAGAACACTTGCATTTCTAATAGAAATAAAAAATCCTCATTCAGTGTTCTCAAGAACTTTAAAGTGTTTGGGCAGTTTAAGATGACAGACAAGGCATTGTGACAATCATTAAACTCAGCTTTAACCTCTCTTTTGGGTGCTTAACCAATATTTGCTTTCATTATCGTTAAGACAATCTCTAGCAAAATCAAATACTTATCACCCAAGGCACAGTTGTTACGGAGAGAAATTCCTATGGCTTGGGGTACCACAACAGACAACTTTGACTCCAAAAATCAATCTTTCCCAATATGCAATAGAAATAAAATGTCTAACACTAAAGGATCAGACCTCGTACCTTATTCCAGACGGTTGAAGTAGATCCCCGTTGAGCTTTTCAATCTTCATCTTGAATTGATATAATACTTCCTCAACAACAAGTAAACAATACAAGCATACTATATATCATGGTGTTAGATCTATTCTAGCATATATAATCAATAATGTAAAAGCATTTGACATATTCCAATGGATACAATATTCAATCAAATACACATCGTTGGACAGGAAAAGATAGTTCTTATTAATATAAATCAGAGATTACAAAATAGATACAACCTCTGACGGTACGTCTGCGAACCGGAGAAACTGAATCCCCCACTTGGGCCTCCACCACCTCAATCCTCCATCACTTAGATAGCAAGCTCACTAGCAAAAGGAAAGCTTGGGAAGAACACAACAGTGCTCCAAAGGGACAAAGGGATGCAGACTCAAGCATAAATTCCGGCAACAATGGACTATAGTTTCGTTGCTTTCAATCTCTCTATATGCCTTTAATGTACCAAGGGGTTCCTTATATAGCTTCACAAGGGATAATGAAGGGTCGAATCCGAGTGATCTCAAGCCATATGGAAGGCCAGGAGTCGAATGAGTCGGATCCATGTCAAGGAAAACTCGAAAAGGATTTGGACTATGCACACATCCTGATGTACGCAGTTATAGGGGTCAAACCCGCGTATGTACGCGGTTATTGGGTAAAAAGCCGTGTATATCATTTTTTATATAGTTTTAGGGATGATCAAGGAAACATCAAAGGATAAAATATGGTCCATGGGGTCTAAAGAGTCTGCAGCGGGATAGGGGAAGGCCATACGAAGTGTGATTCACCTAGAGTGGTGAAATCCACTATAACAGATGCCCCCTAATGTGTGAGGTCAGAGGGGTATACGATGGCCGAAATACATTATAAGTCCATCCCAGAAGTGGAGTGATGAAGGATCCCAAATGGAAGACCAGTCACCCAATCAGCATAGTACCATGATACAACTCTACATATAACTGCAAGTACATATAGTAGTCCCGAATACATAAGAGTACAATGGCCATGAATAGGCATAATACATGATATCACATATGTGGTCATCACCACGTACAATATACATAGATCAGAATCTCCATGATGAATATATACAAAGGACCATGATCTCCAAAATGGCTGAATATATACAATAGATCAAGAGCTCCATAGTGGCTGGAAATATCTGACATACACTGGAATCAAGTCACGAGAGCTGAAATCTCATGAACACTGGCACGATCAAGGAGGTAGCATATAAGAGA
>LPNX010326227.1:200026-210586 GCA_001517045.1 Pseudotsuga menziesii
TGAACCAATAATTGTACCGGGAATGGCCGGCATGCAAAGTCAAGATAACTGAGGAATGGCCGACACAGGTTTCAACTTCCTTTGAACAAGAGCATAACAGCGTATGGTGACTAAAATGAAGGCAGCATAGACTCGATATACAAACTGGGACATCTCTGTGACACAGGAGGCATCAATAGAGGCTCCATAGGGACTGGAAGCTTAACCAGTCAGTGGAGATAAACTCAGATAAACGAGTACAGCTCCTAAGTCAAACTATAACCCAACCAATGGATGTGATATACAGTGCTCTGTTCGAAGGCGACACGACTCAACAGCTGCCAAAGATAACATCTTTCCTTGTCCGGATTTTTGGCTTTTTGATTTTTTTGGACTTTTTCAGTTATTTGAAAAGCTTGAAAAAAGAATAAACTAGCTTTATAGTTACAAACTAGGAGGAGACGAGTGTCATAAGGGAAAACAAACTAGTTCCAAGCAGTGGAACATACCTATGCTCAATGCAAGGATACCTATGCTCAATGCAAGGAAAATCCCCTCCCAGTAAAAGGGAAATCAAGCTGCGAAGGATATATAAAATGGCTCTGCATGGCTAGACATGAGAGAAGCTCGGGCTATATGGATGAAACGCAATGTCAGGGGAGCCGGCATAAAGCTCAATAAGGCAGGCAAAGCTCATGATAATGCATTCACAACTTGACATAAGGGGAGTCCGGAGGGAAAAAGGCCAGCATAAGATCAAGAGGAGTATGAGGCTCTTACGAAATGTCATGGCAGTACTATACAATGGACTCCCACACCCTAAAGGAGAAAACGTCGGCATGGGCACCAAATGCAAATCAGGGGCTAACTAGGGTACCCATGTAAGGTGAAGCTCTACCACTCACATCATGCCACTTCTATAGCAGCAAGAAGGTTCCGCGACATAATAGAGTGGGTTCGTACCTAAGGTCATAGTGACATGGTCATAAGGTCATGCAAAATGCAAATGGTGGTGAACCTAACCTATATGCCAATATAGACGCTATACCTAAGATCAATACGAACAGGTCAATCCAATGGCTGAAACGACACTGAAAATGGTCTTCTACATCACAAATTATGTCAGAAACGGTCCAAAATGGTTAGAAACTGTCAAAACTATAGGAAAGGGGGTAAAAATTTTCAAATATTTGAAAATTTTTCTATAAATAGTAAAAAATATAAATCATTTGAAACTTTTACCCATTGGAGCTCTAATATTCAACTGCAAATTCCAGGAGATCCAGCCGGCGGAATTCACAACTGTTTCTTCCAGGTAGTTACTCATGCTCTCCTCATGCATTTCAATATAATTTTTGTTGATTTTCATGGAAAAATGAGGTAGTTTAGGCCATCTCTACACGAGCGCTGCGGCCCACGTGGGTATCGAAGCTTTTTCCGCGTATAGGGCTGGCTATACGTGGAAAATAGGCTAGAAACCGCGTACATACGTGGTTGTTTGCTAAACAGTAGCGTATGACGCCGCGCAAGGAAATATATAAGAATATAATGGTCAAAATGGCAATTTCTCTTACAGGATGGTGGTAGAATGGAGAGAGCGCAAGCATGGTGAAGTAGAGGAAGCTATAAGGGCTGACATAATGGCTCAACAAGCTCTTAGAAGATGCAGACTCTACAAGTTTTGGTGCCTTGGTGGCTTGAGGGCCAAACTAAGACTGTTAGAGATGCTGGTAAACTATTGGGATCCAGACTCAGAGTCCTTCAGGATAGATGGGATGTCTCTCACTATAGAGGTGGAAGACATATACTTCATCACAGGTCTATCTAGACGAGGGGAGGTGGTGAACCTTCATTCCCGAGGTGGGCCAGGCGGTGGGCTTACTATCGATGAGTACGTAGCTATGTACTACTACCCAGATACTGAGAAGGTGGGAAGTCAAGTCCCCACCAATGCTATACAGGTGCTAAGCCTAAAGGCCATACTACTGACACTGGGCAGGATAGCAGGCTTAGCCTCACTCCATCAGGCCTTGCGACCACTGATGTACTATGCGGTGGAGTGTATGAGAACGTGGCATATACGACTGGAGTACTACACTACTGAGAAACATGAAACACCAGCTCAGTGAGTGTAAGGCAGGTAGGATACAGAACTTCTGGTTCAGCAGCATATTGAGCACGTTTTTCTTCGAGCGTGTTCCAAGATTGAGCCCTAGAGTGGACGTTCCTCTCCACGGGGTTTGAGATCCGGCCCAACGACGTTGGGAAGATGCTATGCGCAGACTGGGGGGTGGTAGGGTGGCCAACCCATATCCAGCTGACTTCTTTCCATGGTGGCGATGACAGATTGTTGCCATATATGACTACCCCTATGGAGGGATATATTTCTGGGGGGATCCGGACATGCCATTGCCACCAGGATCGGCATACGGAGAGATAGGTACCGAATCTCGACTCTCACTCTTTTTAAAAAAAATTGAGTTATTTAATTTTTTTGTATTTTCTTGATTATGTGGAATCAAAAAGACATGTTTTTGCGTGACAACACATAGTCACATCTACCATTCATGTGCAGATGTGGGACCACGGTGACCAGAGGTCTTCCCATGTCATAGATGGAGGGGAAGAGGGGATGACATCACAGGTGCGGATACGGAGCAAACGCTCCAAGGCATTCATACCAACTTCGTATGACTGACTCATAGAGTTCCCATGGTGCAAGTCGAGGACTTGCCAGAGGCCATGCAGCGACAGGTGGTGGGTGTGCCATGCACATGGGTGCGTTTATTCCGGTGGCTAGCTAGATCCGTAGTGATGTATCATGATCACAACCCTCCCCCTCCACAGGATTAGACACCTGGGAGTGGATATGTTTTGTACTACCGTGTATTATATGATGGAAGCTTTGAAAGCTCCACTTTTGTATATGACACTATGTATTACCACATTTTGATATATATAAAAGGTTTTATGGTGATCGGTTTATTTATTTACATGTGTAAAAATGTTTATGATTAATTTATTATGAATGAAACAAATTCCAATCTAACACGTAGTTAGCATATGAGTCAGCAACTTGATTATCATTTCTTGGAATGTGTATATATGTAATACTATCAAATTGTCATTCTAACAATCTCACATGTAAGAATCTTCTCAATAATGTCAGATCTCTAACATGGTACAAACCATTGAGCTGTGACACTACTAACTCCGAATCAAGACGCACCTCAAGAGAGAGAACACCATGCGAAATGGCATCCCGTAGAAGCTCAATAATGGCACTATATTCAGCAACATTGTTGGAAGATGGCCGTAGACATACACCTCTTGAAGACAGTACTTGACCCATAGGAGTATAAATCACCCAAGCAGCAGAGGCTGAGTGCTGAGTGTGACGGCTTGCACCATCCGCGAATCCTATGTAGGTGAAAGATTCAATTGACATCTACCAAAATAAACGGAAACTAATCACAAACCTGATCACGATAATAAAGACCTAACTATGCAAAGCTGTACAATAATATACAACAAGCAGCCTTGGCTAAAGATCATGCATAGTATTTTTTGAGATAGAGCCCATTTCTAGGCTCCGCCAAAGCTGTGCCTTCATAATCGACTAACTCATAGGCACCCTTCTCTAATACACGCTTGACCACATAAGGACCACGCCACATAGAATTAAATTTCCCTGCCCCCAAGGGTTCTTTCGATTGATCCCACAAAAGGACCAAGTCTCCTTCACTAAACACTCTTGGACGGACAGACTTGTCATATTGGACCTTAACGGGACGCTTATTAACCTCTAGAGCCACCAAGGCATCTCGACGCTTCTCATCAAGTTGCTCGAGGTGGACCAAACGCTCCTCTAAAGGTGAAGTGTCTAGTAAGAGCTCCACAGCTAGCTTCAACGAAGGAATCTCGCATTCAACTGGCAATATCCACTCCACTCCATGCACAAGCTGATATGGAGAAAAACCAGTGGCAGTCTTAACCATGGTTCAATATGCCCACAAAGCAGGGTATAACATAATATGCCAATTCGTCTTACTCTGTGCGATGGTTCGTTGGAGAATGGACTTAAGTGATTTATTCACTGCTTCAACCTATCCATTCGCTTAGGGGTAGTAAGAAGAGGAGTGCTCTTGCTTATACCCTAACTTGGATGCCAACTCTTCCATCATACGGTTCTGAAAGTGCGAGCCATGGTCAGTGACAAGCTCTCTCGGAATCCCGAACCGAGTAATGATTTGGTTGAATACGAAGTGACCGGCTGTCTCACCGTCGAATTTTAATGTAGGCATTGCCTCAGCCCATTTCATGAAATAATCCACAGCCACTATAATATGATGGTGCCCCCCAGCTGAAGCTGAACTGCAATCCATAAAATCGAGCCCCCACTTAGTGAAGGGACCGGCAGTGATAATGCGATGTAACGGGGCAGGCTTAGAGCGCATATTCCATGCAAACACCTGGAAAGGGTGGCACCTCTTGACTTCATCAACACAATATTTAAATATCGACGACCAGAAATAACCCACTCTCAAAATCTTTTGAGCTATAGAAATCCCATATAAATGACCACCGTACGCCCCTCCGTGGCAATCATTCAGCACAACCTCAGCCTCCTCATGAGTTAAACAACATCTTAAAATGGAATATACCCCACAGCGGTACAACGTATTGTCCACTATAAGGTAGTTCTTAGAGACGTGTCGTAATCGTCGTCGTTCATCTCACGAGAGGTGAGTAGGGGTCCTCTGTGTTTGCAGATATACTATGATATCTCCATACCATGGGTCAGACGTTGAGATTAAGAAGATGTGTTCATCAACAAACGTATCTTCACAAACCGACTCCTCGGCCTCGCTCGGGAAATCCAATATAAGCTCTGCAAAAATTAACGATTTCTTCAACTTTGCCGAAACAAATTCGAGATCGAACTCTTGCAAAATGAAAATCCATTTATTATACTTTCCCCCAATAATCCTTCGTGTGAGGATGAACTGAAACGGATTGAAATGGGCCACTACCGAGGTCTGGAGAAGGATAATATAATATCTCAAACGCTGAACCGCATGTACGGTCACTAAAGCAAGCTTCTCAACATGAGAATACCGAATCTCTGCGTCAATAAGGTTTCAGCTCAGATAATATATGACATGCTCCTGGAGCTCCTCATCCTCCTGAACCAATACCATACCAATCGTCTCTAAAGATGCGGCCACATATAATAGGAAATCACAGCTATAATCCAGAGGACTAATCACCGGGGTCGATGCTAGGGCTCACTTAAGTGCATCGAAGGACTCCTGGGCTCGCTCATCCCATTCAAAGGGAGTATCCTTCTTCAAGAGACGCATGAAGCCTCTAGTCAAATTGGAAAAATTGACCACAAATATTCGTAAGAAGTTTGCCATACCTTGCAAACACTGAAGATGACGAATATTTTTCGGGGAAGACAACTGAAGTATTGCCTCAACCTTTAAGGGATCGACTCTTATGCCCTCTTTTGAAACGATGAATCCTAATAAACGACCTGAATTTATGCAAAAGATGCACTTATGAGGATTTAATCGAACCGAATAGTGCCGGCATCTTTCAAAGACCAATCTCAAGTGATAAGAATGATGCATTCTCATACGAGAATGAGCAGCGAGGTCATCCAAAAATACTTCAATAATAGACTTGAGATCGTGGAAAATCAAGGTCATTACCCGTTGAAATGTAGCTCCGGCGTTTTTAAGGCCGAAAGGCATCTTTCGATATGCAAACATTCCCCAAGTACAAATAAATGCAGTCTTGTGTTGGTCCTCGGGTTTAATCTGGATCTGATTATACCCAGAAAAGCCGTCTATAAAGGAGAACACCTCGCTACCCGCGCACTCATCCAAAATCTGATCTGTAAATGGTGTGGGGAAGTTATCCTTAGGACAGGCACGATTTAAATCGCGGAAATCAGTGCATATTCGGATCACTCTTGCTTCTTATCTAACGGAACGGGGTTTGAAACCCACTCCATCAAGGGAATGGGATAGATGAAACCGGCTTTCAACAGCTTCTCTATCTCTGCCTTAATGGCGGGTGCTTTCCTAGGATTCACGGCGCGTAAGCGTTGTCGAACAAGCTTAGCATTGGGTTAAGTCTTAATCTCATGCTCGATAATCCAAGGGTCAATACCTGGCATCTCATCATAAGACCAAGAAAAAATATCACGAAATTCCTTGAATAGCTCGGTATACTCGAGAATCTCAACCTGGGAACAATCCGCCCCAATATAGACATTCTCAATGGTGCCAGGATTTCAAGAGATGTTGATAGAAATCGTGGAAGATATGTTCGCCATGTTCCCATCAGCCATCTGACTAGGAGAGCTTAATGGAATCATGGGACTACCAACTCTCTGACTAAGAATCTCCCTATAATCCTCATGCTCCAAACGGTCAAGCGGTGGAAGGAAATATGATCTATGATGAAGTTCCTCCCATGGTGGCTCAACGCTCGACATAGCCTTGATAATCGCTTCATCTGAAGGGAAAACCGTAGCCAGGCAGTCGTGGGCATGAGAAGACTGTACTGCCCATGCCGATAGTACATAGGGGTCTTCCTCTTCCGTCCGCGAAGAAGAAGAACAAGGCTCTGCAACATTCATAAGATTGGCTTGATAAGCTATCATGGTTGCAGGAAGCGGCACGTTGGTCTCGACAAGCTCACTTGAAATACTCAGTGTAGGAAGAATCCAAGGATCTCCCATATGAGTCGTACGAAAATACACTGAGGTCGTAGAAGTTGAAGCCTTATCGGAACAAGATCCTATCATGAGGATCGACGCAGGACAACTAGAGCTTCCCATGAGGGATGGATACATGCCTACACCCAAACTCCCAATTGCTGGCTGAGAGTGTTTAACAACCGGAACCGAAGTTCCTGAAGATGCAGTAACAGGGGAATTCTTGAATGTCATTTGATCAATCGTTACAATCTTCCCGTTATGAGGAAAGCATACAACGCGAAACATGGAAGAAGCAACGGCTTGCATACTATACATCCAGTTCCGACCTAGCAAGAGATTGTAGTCGCGGGGTGCATCAACCACCTCAACCTCTATCGCAATGGTCTTCCCTCCCAAATGGACTTTAAGGGATGGATTGATGTCGTGCGGCCTAAAAGATCTCCCATCAAAAGCAGTTAACATAGTCGCTGACTTCGACAACTTAGGAGAACCAAGACCCTTCCAACAGGACAAAGACATCACAGATGCAGCAGTGCCCTTGTCAATCACAGTGCGCTTGACGATCATATTAAGACATTCTACATGTACCAAAAGTGACACATAGTAGGGAAAGCGAGGCTGATGACCTACAGTTTCAAATTTGATCACTAAGGAAGAATCATCACCGTTCACACCAAGAGAAAAAAGCAAAGCCTTCCTTTGCGAAGGACAACTCTGAAGCACTTCCAATGCAGACATCGCACAAGGAGTATGGCCCAAATCATCGACAACTAAATAATTATGGGCGGCTCGGGAATTTGGATTATGCCCCGAGCGCTTAAGTACCCCCTTAGGAATGTGAGGTGCAGCCTCAGGTTTATCCGCAGGTTTCTCAATGCACAAAGGAGTTTCTAGTGGATCGGGTTCTTTGCCTGGGTTGGGTTGTGACGATCCATAATCTTTCACACGAGTCACAACCTTGGAAGCACGGACCATGTTAATGCACCCACGAGCACTAGCCTCTGGTGGATCATTCTCACTAGATTGCTCCTGGGACTTCGAGTTCATATTCTGGTTATGCGGTAAAGGGTTTGTTAGCACAGCTGGGCCTTGTGCTAAGAGTCTCGAAGCTTCATCAATTCCAGGGCACAAGTAAGTGAGGTGATCATCCTTACATAGCTTGCAAGGGAACTTAACCTTACGTTTCGCTTGCTTGTCCCCACCAGCATTCTGACCGTTATTGTCATTATTGGAAGCATTCTCATTCCTATTCCCACCCTTTCGATTATTATTCTTACCCTTTTTCTTATTCCGTCCGGGTTGCTGGTTACCCTTCTAGTCCAATGATTGCATAGAAAGTACACTCGTCGTTTGAGTGGGTTGAGATGAAGTCGTAGCTTGTCCCCAAGCAGACTGGTTGAGCAACAATTGACTAACTTGTTTTACAACCGAATCTGCAGGTTTCGCACTTGCACAACCCACAATGCCATCGACATGTGGTCCAGGTTTGACCTTGGGATCGAAACTAGAATGAGGAGCGTTGGGAATAATCTCATACAACAAACCGAACTGAGCATAAATCAAGTCCAGTTCCTGCGCCCTAAAGATTTCTTGTTCCTCATTCTCCACTCCGGATGTAGAAATATCCTTCGCGATATATGGCAATAAGGACTTGAGGAACCACTCGAGAAGGAACTCTGGCGGTATAAAAGCTTTAATTAATCTATTTCATCTACGCCACTCCTAAATATGATCAGAAATATGGGTGACTTTATCTTGCCGAAATGTCGACAAGAGTTCAGTACCAACGTCATAGCGCACTGGTAGCTGGAAGTGATTAAGAAAAGTCATCGCAAGATCGTCGAACAAGGTAAAGGCTCCCTTTGGTAACTCTATATACTATTTTGCAACAGGCCCTGTGAGGGTGCATTGAAATAGTCGCAAGTGGACTGAGTCTTGATGTAACGAATTGGAAGAGCACCAAAGGTGAAACGTGGTAACGTGTTCGCTCGGATCCTCTCCCGGTTTGCTTTCGAACTTAGGTATGTCCGAAGGAAGCTTGGTAGGGACAGCCGGCCAAGCCGAGTCGTGAGCCACGGGATCATTCATAAGTCTCGATAAGTCAAGAAGGTTAAGCGTCATGAGGAAAGGGAGCCTAGGATGATGAGGTCGATGGACCGCTCCCTGGTTCACATAGGTTTGAGCACCACCATGGCCTTGGCCATAGTGTCCTCCTCCTGTCTGACCTGTATAAGGTGACGTGGAAGTACCATAATAAGGTGGACATTGACTAGTAGGAGCTATGAATCCATAATTAGGAGAGTAAGCAGGTTGTTGATACCCGCCTCCGTAAGGTGAAGAAACCTGTCCATACTGTGAACCGTAATAAGGTCCATAGGTCATCGCATGCGATGTCCCATGGGACACTCCGTAGGTAGGAAGATAAGCTCCGAAAGGGGGAACATACATACCAGAAGTAGGTATATATGACCCCGACGTAACAAGCTGACCACTATGAGCGGGGATATAGCCTCTCGAAGCAGCGGGTGGTATATGAACTTGAGACACAATCGGCCTAGTAACCGCAGTATGGATCTGACTCATAGCCATATATCGGCTCGAAGGACCACGTGGGTAAGGTGGAGGATGTACATTTGAAGAACTCAGAATTGAGGATGAAAAAATCTGAGTAATAAGATATGTACTACCGCCTATCATCACCCGTCTTAGACCTGGTATCCTAATCGGATCACTAACCCTAGACCTAGGAGGGGGATGCGATGGAGCTTCCACCACTGGGATGGAAGGTGCAATGTGACTAGTACTCCCAAACTTCTCCGCAAGGTAAGGAATGGGATTTCCCCCAGGCATAGTGCTAGGCTCAAAGTCGGATTCAACATGAAATGTCAAATCGTGCATAAGAAAACCAGTCGTAGCATAACTACCGTAGCTAGTGCTAGGAGGTTCAAAGTGATTCTCGGCATCTTCCAGCATTCCATACCGGTAATGTGTCAACAGGGAATCAGCCCTAGAGTGAGTAGGTCTATCATGCAAAGATCCTATCTGGGAAATCATGGGACCGAACTCAGCTAGGTCAGGTGAAGGATCGTATGTAGGAGTAAATTCCCCATCGTCAACATGAAGGAGAGGAGGTGGCTCAAGAATAGTCTCTGAATGATCCTCCATGGTGTGTGAATCAGTGTGTGACATAGTCCGTTTGCAGTGTCTAGGTCTCTCTCCCAAAGGAGGAGGAGAAGTGGAAGGAGGAAGTCCTGCTAACCAACGAGAACAGCGCGAAACCGCACTTGAATCCACAATGACTCAACAAAAAGCAAAGACTCTCTATTTACGTAAACCCTAGGCCAACTAGCGTGCACAGAGCAATCACTAATAAAATATAAAACCAAATGCAAGCAAACAAGGGCTGGATAAGTGAGCTCCCGAATGAAGCAGGTATGTCTCGCCTAGGAGAGGCCTGAGACTCCCATACACAACAAGTGGAGGTACGTAACCAATTATTGTGGCCCTCAGCTTCAACGCGTAAAGCGACTGTGCTGTCTGACCCAAACCTGGCCGGGACACCTGCAGAATAACCTCTACAGGTACCCCCTCAATATCCTAGGTAAGGTCACTAAGGTCACCTCAATATAATCAAAGCTCAGGCGAATAGTCGCGGGTGGGATTGACCGTATGGGCAGGGTAGCAAAGCCCGAAACTCTTGAAAGAGCCCCCAGATACGAATACAATCCTGGAAATATCTCCGGTGTTACTCAGTTATGACTAGGGGTCATCCCAATCAATAACCGCTCACACTACCTCGTGCTTAACTCCCGTTTGAGAGGAGGATCCTGAGAACGATGGTTATACCA
>LPNX010326227.1:210707-232756 GCA_001517045.1 Pseudotsuga menziesii
TACAAGAACTCTAATGCACTAATCTCAAACAAAAAATCGAAAATTCCATGACAAGAACTTACCTAAAAAAAAAAGTTAGGCTAAAAAAAAACTTTTCCAGTCAGAACCAGAGGTCAAAACAGACTCAGGCAGTGCCAAAGGAGACTCAGCAACTAATAGCATTCACCCAGCAACCAATTAACTTCCAAAAAAGGGAAAAATCCAGGGCATACGCGACTATTCGTAGTAAACCCACGTGTATACGCGGAAATCACAGAGGAAACCGCGTGTATACGCGACTGTAAATCAAAAACCCACGTACAGGAAGAAAAGGTGCATAAAAACAAGGCAAACAGATAGGCTGAGAAAGACTTCACTCCAATCAGACTCTACCCAGGTATACATGCCCCTAGACCCGACACAGAAACAAGAGAGAAAGAGCAATTCAAATACATTGAATGCCGACAAAATCACCCCCAAAGGACAACTACTAGGAACTCCCCAGCGGAGTCGCCAATTCTGTTACAGCGAGAAATTCCTATGGCTTGGGGTACCACAACAGACAGCTTTGACTCCAAAAATCAATCTTTCCCAATATGCAATAGAAATAAAATGTCTAACACTAAAGTATCAGACCTCGTACCTTATTCCGGACGGTTGAAGTAGATCCCCGTTGAGCTTTCCAATCTTCAGCTTGAATTGATATAATACTTCCTCAACAACAAGTAAACAATACAAGCATACTATATATCATGGTGTTAGATCTATTCTAGCATATATAATCAATAATGTAAAAGCATTTGACATATTCCAATGGATACAATATTCAATCAAATACACATCATTGGACAGGAAAAGATAGTTCTTATTAATATAAATCAGAGATTACAAAATAGATACAACCTCTGATGGCATGTCTGCGAACCGGAGAAACTGAATCCCCCACTTGGGCCTCCATCACTTAGATAGCAAGCTCACTAGCAAAAGGCAGGCTTGGGAAGAACACAACAGTGCTCCAAAGGGACAAAGGGATGCAGACTCAAGCATAAATTCCGGCAACAATGGACTATAGTTTCGTTGCTTTCAATCTCTCTATATGCCTTCAATGTACCAAGGGGTTCCTTATATAGCTTCACAAGGGATAATGAAGGGTCGAATCCGAGCGATCTCAAGGCATATGGAAGGCCAGGAGTCGAATGAGTCGGATCCATGTCAAGGAAAACTCCAAAATGATTTGGACTATGCACACATCCCGATGTACACGTTTATAGGGGTCAAACCCGTGTATGTACGCGGTTATCGGGTAAAAATCCATGTATATCATTTTTTATATAGTTTTAGGGATGATCAAGGAAACATCAAAGGATAAAATATGGTCCATGGGGTCTAAAGAGTCTGTAGCGGGACAGGGGAAGGCCATATGAAGTGTGATTCACCTAGAGTGGTGAAATCTGCTATAACAACAGTATAACATGGGTATCTAAAGTGTATGAGGCATCCATTGATCTCTAACTTTGTTAATTTAAAATCGAATCAACCAAGGAGAAAGAAGAGAAGTTCAGAGCAAAATATAATGAACGGCCATTATTGTTGGTTATTAGGTAGAATAACCAAAGAATGCAATATAATATCAGTAAAACTAGAGAATGGTCAGTCATTCTAGAACACTTGCACTTCTAATGAAAGTAAAAATTCCTCATTTAGTGTTCTCAAAAACTTTTAGTTGTTTGGGGAATTTAAGATGACAGACAAAGCATTGTGACAATCATTAAACTCAGTCTTAACCTGTCTGCTGGTTGCTGAACCAATATCCCCTTTCATTATCATTAAGACAACCTCCAACAAAATCATATACTTTATAATAATATCTAGCTTAATTGCATAGCAAAAACTAAAGAACTATTCAACCTAGAGAAAACAATGTAAGTGATCATATTACAATTTAAATGGATGTAGAATTATATCAAACACATTAAAACAAGAAAATAGATATAAATGATTGTCCAAAGTTAAGCCAGAAATCATATTTCTTACACAACAATGAGTAAAAGGGATCTTAAAATGAAAGCAGTTTATGCTCAAAGGAACCAATGTCCTGATACTGTAGGTTAAGGGGCAAGAAACTGAAGAACTAGAGAAATTTGACTGTTTTTTAGCCCTCGGGAATTTCTTAGTGTATCGAATACAAATATTGCAGCAGAACATAGTATACAGTAAGATTGTGAAACAGAACATTAAAAATATAAACATGTTGTTGATATATATTGGTTCTCTGAAATTGATCTTTGAGTTGTGTTTTTTTATCTAATGAAAGTAACGTGAGGCTTGAAAAAGAGATAAATAGTAAAGAAGAGTATGAATACCTGAAAATAAAATAAAAAATTTTAATGCAGACAAGAGAAACAACCAACAATTGGAAAATTAAATGATATAGAGTGTTGCATAATAGTCTTCAAATAAATAGCAGTTAATGTTGTAAGATAGTATTATATATCAGATATCAGTTGCAGTACACAAAATATCAATATATATCAAAAGGAAGCCATAGTTTCATGCCATATCCATGGTTCAAAAAATGGGGCAGTATTATCGTGCTAGGTGTAAGCAAAGATGTGTTTAAGACTGAACATTGTCTGATGTAGCATTGAGAATAGTTTTACTTTATGTGCTATACACAGTATAAAAAGGGAAATGTCTGTAAAAAGTGTTTTTTCTTCTTTTTTGGCAAAATTTTGTTGCAGCTGCTAAAGAGCATGTATAATTCAGCATAGTACAAGCTCGGAAAGGTAGTGGCAAAAAACACGTTCAACCTGTGTGTTGTTTACATAGTTGGAGGTGGATCTACACATTTGATAAACAGTAAAGTGAGACCATTAAAACAAAAAAATGAAGATTGCAGAGCAAAACGAAAATCAAATGCTGGAAAAATGTTTTGTGAATATTCAAAAATAGTTTTTTATTTTAAACAAGAAATGCTATTGTTTTAAAAAATTGTTTGTTTGCTATGTGTGAGCTTGAATTATATTTAAATTCTGTAGAGGAGAAATAGACAAAACATAAAGAAGTATATTACATTTGAAGATATCAGAGTCCTCCAAAGGGCATTTTACTTGTAATCAATGGGATGCTAATTTTTTGTCAATAAGAGAATGCCATATTAAAACTTTGTTTGTCAAATAAGTTGCCAAATAAGAAATGTTATTTTTTAGTAGAGAACATATATGATTAGCAGTGGCAGTGATAACACGGAGAGTCTAGTTTCAATTTAACAATGACAAGCTAAATTCCAATGATCTTCAAGTTTCAACAATCTTCAACTAAAGGAAGATCTTTTTGCACCTCCAAGAGGCATCCATAACAGAGCCTTGACTTCATATATTACTGAGTTGCACTAGGTTGTAGCAAGAACAAATTTTTGAAAACATTTGGAAAATTTGTACACTAACAAATGTAGCTAGATATGTGCATTATATCACTTTTATCCCTTTTTAAAAACCTAGTAAATGGAATGAAAAGAATCAATAGATTTATGTGTTCGATATTTTGGGGGAGGGGGGGGGGCATATTAGGGAAATATACACAAACATCAAATGCCAGCATAAGAAAATTGTTTTGCGGCCAATGCCTGAAATAGATTCTCATATTTGAAAGACCAGTTCAAGAATCAAAAAACCATGAAAAAAACTATTGTTTTCAATGGCAGACTGTTTCGACAAACCAACATGTGTATCAGAGAGGTAACTATGACGTAGCATACATACATGACAAATGTAACATTCAAATGTACACAATGCAATCAATCAATATAATCACAGGTTCCTTTCCTTGGGTTACACAGGTTCCTGTCAAAATCGATATAATCAATCCTCAGTTCCTCCTACCATGAAAACTTCCTTTGCAAGCATACAATCATCCATTTATATTTGACAAATCGGAGATTGATAGTTACCAGAGATGTTTTTCAATATCACTTCCCGAAGCTCCTTAAATGGTTTGTGCAACTATCTCTATATCAGGATGCTACAAAGAAAAATTCTATTAGCAATATCGAGATACAATTTTGAATAAAAAATAGAGGAGGAAGTAATGTAGGATCCTAAAGTCATTCTGCAGATATCTTCACATGGATTTTGCATAAATCATCCCATCTAAAAAATTACTAAACATAATTGTTAATTATCTACTACTTGCTTCAGAAACAATGTTAATAATATATACCTTTGCCTAAAAATAGATCTCTAATAACAACATTTCAAAAAGCGCATCCCTCTAGAGTCTAATACAGCCTAATGCAAGAAAAAACAAAAAAAATCATAAAATCTAACAGAATACCAAGCACTTCAATAAAAAATATAACATTGATAATCATAGAGATAAAGATGCTCAAACATTTAACATATTCCTTCCGCAAATCACTTCATTAAATGATTTCACTTACAACTATATCAGTCTGAAAGAGTATAGTTCAGCCCATTAAAGGAGACCTCTGCCTTAATTTTATCTATTTATCCTTTAAAAATGGCTCAACTTTGAAAAAAATACAGAACATAATTGTTGATTATCAACTACTTGCCTATAACAATTATAATAATATATAATTGCGTTAAAACAGATCTCTCAATATAGCCTTCCAAAAAGAACATCTACTTTTATCCTACTCCTAAGAATTAAAAATACACATCTGTGTCAAGCAACCATGACAAAAGGGTATTTAAAATTCTATGCAATCATATACCCCTTCTAAATGTAGCACTAATCATGGTGTCAATACAAAATACCAGTGTTGCAAATATCTCTGATTTCTCCCAGTATTTCCAATTTCTTTCTGAGTTTTTCAGGTTGTCAATATTTTTTATATTTTCTGAGATTTTCAGATCAAGCTAATGCTTGCTGTTATTTTCCTATATTTTACCCAATATTTCTGATAAGTTAATATATGGACCCTCCGCAATATATTTCCTGAAACAATATTTGCAACATTGTTAAATACAAATGAATCTTGAATCAAATAAGTGCACATGCACTTCTTGTCCCCTCAAACTAAATTGGTCTTGTTGGACCTTAAAAACAAGCATCTAACTATACCCCAATGCTTATAGAATCAATGACCTGGTTTTCATCTTTAGGAATTCTATGACAAAATATCCTATCTTTCTTTTCTCTTCTAACTGAAGTGTGTTTTGAACATTGCCTATTTTTAATGGAATAATATTATAGCATTTTTGGGGATGCAGTGCCACAAATTATTAAATTTCAAGCATTCCAGCAGAGTATGATGTCCATTTTCCAACATTCATTTGTGAGATAATAGGCAATGAGGCATATTACATAAATCTATGAGCAAAGTTACTTCACACCTGTCAACATAAAACCCATAATCTATCACAAGGGTTTAGTCTATTTTTTGCGCTAAGCGTTGTATATTGTAGACAAAAGCTATTTTTAGCATCCATGTGTAAGGAAAGCTAACAATCAACAATAAACTATACCTTACATCAGAAAGCATAAATGTTCAAATTGGGTATCCGTTGATTTTGTTTTGTTTCCAAGATAAAATCTACACATCGCAGAAAGTAATTATCTTGGGTTCCATTGAGTTGAAGCCTTTTTAAATAAGGTGTGCTTTATTTCTAGAATTTGACTAACAGATTTACGGTTTTTTGCAAGATATCGTATTCATATATTTTCTTATCACTACATAGTGACTAGTCTCAAGAAAAATCCACATCATTGGAAGAGTGGGTTGTTACTTGCCAGCCTTGATACCTAGGCATATCACCCAAGCCAAAATAGAATATGGGTATCTAAAATCTATGAGGCATCCATTGATTGCTAACTCTGTCGATTTAAAAGCGAATCTACCAAGGAGATAGAAGAGGAATTTAAAGCAAAATATAATCAACGACGATTAATGTTGGTTATTAGCTAGAATAACCAAACAGTGTGATATAATATCAATAAAAGTGGAGCATGCTCAGTCATTCTAGAACACTTGCACTCATAATAAAAGTAAAAAATTCATCATTTAGTGTTCTCAAGAACTTTAAGGTCTCTGGGGAATTTAAGATCACAGATAAAGAATTGTGACAATGATTAAATGCAGGCTTAACCCATCCCTCGACTATTGAACCAATATCCCCTATCATTATCATTCATCAAGAAAACTTCCAACAAAGGCATATACATTATAATAATTTCCAATGTAATTCCATATCGAAAAACTAAAGGATACTTCTGAATTAAATGGAAGTGTAATCTCTTGTCTATAAAATATCAACATTATGTAATATATATCCTCCTGTTATAAAATATAAAATTATGTGATATAGACAGTTTGAGAAAGTGGGATGAGGAAATCTTGTGCAATAGTTTGTTTAAAAAAAAATCAATGGCAAAGGCAATGGCTACCAAAGTGGGAAGGGAGGTGTCAACCCAACCGCATCCACCATAATCACATTTTTCAAGAGGCCAGCAATCTAAAGAAGCACAAATTAAATTCTCATATGTCTCAGCAATCTTGGCACTTGCATTCATAACAAGACTCACAAAATGCCCATCGCAGGCCTTTAAGAAGCAAAACACCACAACAATTTTGTTTTGTTTTTTTTGGTTGGGAGCACACTTTTAACCAGCTATCAGCCTTAACAACTTTGCCATCCTTGGTAATGAGTTTATAATTTTCTTGTTATGAGCATTGAAGAATATCGACAAAACCTGAGGTGGGGTTTGACTGGGATGGGTGGGAGGTTGGGTTTGGCTGGGGTGGGGTGGGATGAAGAGGGTTTAATAAACTTGTTTGAGCAATTATGAACTAAATTGTTTTCTTGGGAAAGTTACAAGTCCAATCTCTATGAATCAATATATGGATTGTATTAGTGAATATACAAGCTAATGTGGAGCATACTTTTTAATGCTATGTTATTATAACTACTCTTTCTCCATAATCCAGTACAAATATGGGTTAATTCCATGGATTTGTATCATGTGTAACTATTATGTATTATGTAAGCTTTAACCTAAGTAATATGAGTAATTAGTGACAAGGAAGAAAGGTACTATGTACAAGCTTGTAGTACAGTGTTAGCTAGCTATGTTGCCTACAATATTAAAGTAATTAATACTCAGTGTATAAACATGTGGAAGTAATTATATTTCCATAATTAAAATGAAATCAACTCTGTTACTACATAGATTTGATTACAGTAAAAATGGAGTTATAACACTTTATAAATTAAGCTTACACATGCTTGTTTCACTCTGATCTCTATTCACCTGTTATTAGTTGGAATACGTATTTGAAGAGCTTTTGTATGGAATATGCATATACCATGTAAAATACAGTGCTTTCTACCATTGAGCTAATACGAGTTTGATGATGAACCTCAAGAAAGCTCGTAGACTCGATGTGGTGAATGAATACATGATACTAGGTCACTAGGTTCAATATCATGGATAAGCTTACCTAATATGTGTAACACATATGGTATTATGACTATGGTGTTTAAGGAAGCAAGCATCATACAGACAATCGACTCATTAGCCTAGCTTAACTATGATGTATCTCTATTTCTCTAATTAGTAATAGTTGTAGATTAGAGTTAGGGATAGTTGTAGATTAGTGCTTAGTAATACTCTATACGTAACAAACCTTAGAATATTTATTAGGCAAGTACAGTAGTCTGGTGAATATGGATGTATATTACGTTTGCTTACTATTTCTGAGCCACTATTCCAATACAGTGATTAGTTTATACTTATACGTAATACATTATGGATAATGCCAGATAGGTTTAATTTCATTGCTCATATAGATTCAGGATATATAGCTGTAATTACACTGTTCATTACTCTGTATTGTGTTTCCATAAAAAATAGTAGTAAGTATTATTAGTACTAGAATCAGGCTTAGTGTTATCATAGTTATTGCTATAGTTAACATTTCCTAAATTTTGAGGAAAACTTCTATATAGGCTACTTCTCCGTTTCCCTGCTCCCACATCCAGGAAAATTGGTGGAACATTGGGAAATACTTATTAAAAAAAGACATCCGGCTCAAAAAAAATTAGGTTTTCTACTAACTATCCTCCTAGTTTTGCCCAGTCCAAGTCAAACTCTACACTCCAACTTAATCAAGTTTTGGTTAAATATAGAGATTGTCAAATATGTGTTTAGAAATGAGGAGTTGCCAGAGTATTCTGGAATGAAGTGTTTTTTAAGTTTTTTTAAATAGATGCTTTCAGTGGATGTAAACAAGCGACAACATCCAATATGGGATATTATAGGAAAGCAGATACGCCTCACATGCTATAAAATGAAAGCTATCATTAGGCTTAGGAGCCACGAAAAGGAATAGTTATTTAGCCAAAGTTCCCACGAACTTGCAGTGCATGTGAAAGCTATCCTTAGGCTAAGGACCCGCTCCTATAGCTATTTATATGGTCAAGTCACCCGAGACTTGCACCTGGTCTAGGTGGATAAAACAACCCACCTACATAGGCATGCCAGGCCATGAGGGGTAAACATGTTCAACCATGAGAGGGGAACATCTAGAGGGATTTGAACCTTGGGGGGAATAACAACACCCCTATTTTACCAACCAAGCCCATGTTGACTAAAAAACTTACAATTGAGTAAGTCTTCCTCCTTTAATTAAAAAGTGCCATTATTAATTACAAATGGATGGCCAGAAAAAAGTATCATTAATGGGTATAGATGGGGTTGGACAAGCTATCAGAGTTGTAAATAGTATAACAGGAGATAGTGTGCAACCTTCAATGGGGATGTTGCTTCCTTTCATTTGGGTGAGGTTGCAGTTTTTAGACCAGAGTTGGATGATTAAGGTATATTACATTAGCAGTCAACTAGGTGAAGTTACTATAGATCAGAGTTGGCAGTCGAGAGTTCAGCCAGAATTAGGTCTTATAGAAAGGGTGAAGCCTTTGTTGAGCAGGGGACAAGAGGAATATGATGGCAATCCTTGCCTATGTAAGGAACAGGTAGTCCATACTCTGTAGAATCACAAGATAACCCATGCATATATACTAATGAAAATCAATAAGATATGGATTCCACGAAAAAAATTTATTAAATTACAACAAGAAAACAAGGGTTTATGCAACCTGGAACAAAACCTTCATTGCTTGAAAATGAAAACCATGTCTGGGCATACATACCTTTCCTCCAATCACTAGCTAGAAATCCTCACGAGTGTTGTGTTTTGAAACATCTTCAAGTCTGTAGACCTTGGCATCCGAATCCATATTGCCTAGAATTTGATCTGCAAATACAGAATAATTTTTAGGCCCAGATCTATTTATAACAGCTTCAAACCACCAGCTGTGAGAGTTTATAATAAAATATCAGAAGAACCCACCAAGATTTACAAGGAACAAAAGAGAAGATTCAATAGGGGTGGCCTTAAACCCAGTAATATGGTAAGTTGGGCAACGCTTTGTTCGAGGAAAAGTACTAGTAATAACTATGCCCACCACAAGCATTGCCACTGAGAATATACACCCAAAATATATGCCAAATTAAGTGGGTGAAGGTACAACCTTGCATCTCAAATGCTCGGAAAAAAAAACAAATTTCAATGGTGGTTAGGTCACCAATGAATTTGACATTGAGAATGTCTTTCAAAAATCAACAACTAAAGATCTATGGAGGGTTTGTCTAAACTCTTGAACCTTAGCTCTTTCTACATGATATCAACTTTTGTAACCCTTGTAGTTGGATAAACATTAGACCTTAGAAGTATAGCCATGGTTGAGAAACACTATATAATGTGTAGGATACGATAATGAGCTCAAGTAAATAGAATGGAATACAACAGTGTTACTTATGGATAAAGAGGATTCAATAGTTATCATAATGATCACATAACATGTATTGAATAAGGACCATGTGTTTACAGTCAATATAGGAACATAGGGAATCACAACAATGTATGGTGTTCATTCATACTATGAACACAATATAAGAGCTATAGAGGTAACTTCTATGATCTCAGCTTATGATTGTTACTAGTAAGTGACAACAATGATACCATTCACCGTATCTAATATGGATTTAGTTATGATGGTAGTTTAAAATAATTTCTAACTCAATTGCATATCGAAAAGCAAAGAACCATTAAACTTTGAGAAACAATTTAAGCGACCATATTACAAACTAAATGGTTCTCAAATTAGAAGAAATACATTAAAAAGGAAATTAGATATAAATGATTGCTCAAACTCGAGTCAAAAATCATATTTCCTACACAATAATGGGTAAAAGGGATTTTAAAATGCAAGCAGTTTATGCTCAAAGTAAGGAATGTCTTGATACTACAGGTTAAGGGGCAAGAAACTGAAGAACCATAAAAAGATAACTGGTTTTTTGTCTTTAGGAGTTTCCTAGTGCAAGAATCCGATATTCGAGCAGAACACACTATACAACAAGATTGTGAATGTATGGATCAATCAAAATAAACCTACAAGCTAGATTCCTTATTGAAACAGAATACTAGAGATATAAACCTATGGCTGAGATATGTTTGTTCTCTCAAATCCATCCTTGAGTTGCATTTGCTATTTCTAATAAAAGCAATTTGAGGCTTGGAAAAGAGATAAATAGTAAATAAGATTTCTTGGCTTGGAAATGGGCTATTACCATTAAGACTGCAGATTGTTTAAAGCTGCGTTGAATATGACCTAAGATGGTTTTGGACAAAAGATATGGTAGAATTTTGAGGATATTTTTTTGGATAAAAGATATGTATGTTGGGGTGCGCGCCTTAACGGTCGCTAGTTTTGGTAACTCCGTGGATTTTATGGAAGCTTGTAAGCGGAGTTGCGACTCAAAATAGTCTTAGGGGTGTCGGGGTTGAGTCAAAGCCCTCTTTTTTGTAATTGTCCATAAAATTCGGGTGTAAGCCCATGATTTTGTAATAGTGCACTTGTATAAATAGGGACTCATGTAAATATGTCAAGATCATCTAATGAAATGAGGATCATCTGATGTGAAGAAGATAGATCTATTTTTTGGGTTTTAAGGTCAAGTCCCAGCTGTGTGCGTCGACGACCTCTGCAGCTGTGTGCACAGAGGGTTTTGTAAGGAAAGGAACTGCAGCTAAGTGCGTAGCTTAGAGATTGTAAGAAAGGAACTGCAGATAAGTGCGCAGTTAGATTTGAAGGGCAGATCTGCTGCTGAGTGCGCAGATCAGACTATTGTTTCGAAGAAGTGGAATAAAAGAATAGTTTTGTGGACGTAGCCCCTACACTGGGGGTGAACCATGTTATATCTTGTGTTGTGGTTCTTTTTTGTTGTTTCTGTTATAGTTTTATTTTATGTATTGATAAGTAGATAATTGATAAAGTAAGATAATTGTTAATATTAACTTCGCTGTGAATTCCCAGTTAAGGGTTAAGCAAGAAATGTCTTTTATCTAACTGCGAAGCTAATTAAGTGAATATCAAAGCTCTGTTTGGTATAAATATTTGTTGTTAAGGCTAAAGGTACAGTAATATCCCTCTTCTGCTTGCAGAAACCTGGTTCTGCGGCACCCCATAGCTGTTTCGGGTGAGACTGCAACCTGTTCACAAGTTTTTGCCGAAAGGGCCAACATTGTGGGTCTGTTTGTTGGTGCGAAGTTAATGGTATAAAACCTGGGTCTGCCCTATAGCCCAACAAATTGGTTCCGTTTCCGGTTGAACTCAGTATCTGCTCAAGAGGGATTTACGTCGTACCTGAAGGGCTATGTTTTGGAGGCCCTCAATAAAAGAAATCGGTGACTGGGTTGAAGCTACCTATCATAAATTTGCTGAACAAGAAAATAAGGATCCTCGTCGTAGCTCAGACGAATTCTTACAAAGGTATGTTTTTGCTGATATTTACGAAATTTTCTTTGGTAGTATCCACATAGAATTGCACCAGTGGTTATCCAGGTTGACAGAGCGAAGGACGAACTTCCAAGAAGATCAATTTCTTGATTGGACCCCAGCAAGAGTTAATATATTGAAATGAGTGAATAACGCGATATCGCGTGCTGTTGATTTCTGGACAACAGGAACCCTTGAATCTTTTGTGACAGAATTTGCCATTGACAAAAGTACCTCTTTTAGCAAAGCTGAAAGGTAGTTCCTCAAAGGACCAAGGGGTAAATACCTAAATTCATTTAGTCTGCAAATTAAAATGCTCTTGGCTGAGAAGGGCATATTGCTTATAGAATCAGATTGCTAGAATTATTTTTACTAACCTATGTTTGGAAGTGAAAGTAACTTCGACGAGCAAAGTGGTTTGTTGCGAAGTGGTAAAAGATACAAGAGAAACTTAGAATCCTATACCCTAGGTCAGAATACCGAGTATACGCCAGAAGACCCTGAATCTGAAGAAAACCCTTTTGTTAGAAATCCTCCTATCACCCCGCAGCGAAGATCTGCTACCCCTGGGAACCCATCACAGTCTGGTAGTAACCCTATCGTGAGTATTCCAGTCGCAGGTCAGTCTACCCCAATAAGTTCTCCCCCCCCTTAGTCCTCTATGGCCCATATGACGGATGATATCAAGCTCCCATTTTTCAAAGGAACTGGATCAGAGGATCCATAACAATTTTGGTTTTTATGCGAAGCTGTGTGGATAGCTAAGAACATTTTGGATCAAGATGTAAGAAGAGCGCAGCTGGTCACTTCTTTTAGAGATCGAGCCTTGAATTGGTTTATGAAGTTTTCCAGTACTCAGAACCATGTCTTGGCTTATATTAAAGCAGCAATGATTAAAGAGTTCAAGAAGCCTAAATCAGAATCACAGTGTATAACTGAATTGAAAGAGATTCAGCAGAGACGAAGTGAATCAGTTTGGGATTTTGATCAGAGGTTCAAAGTTCTGCTAGATCAAGTTAGTTTCACTATTGGACCAGCGCAGCATAAAGAATGGTTCATTGCAGTCTTATTACCTCATATCAAAATGCCACTCATACAACAGAAGGTTGTTGATCAGCAAGAGGCTTTGGAGATTGCCATGAAACTAGAGACATCCCTTGTCGAAGATAATTCTGGCATAGCACAAATACAAGCGCAGTTAGTAGAAATGGCTTTGGAGCTGCGCGACATGAAAAAAGGGAAGTCTATTCGTGAAGAGGTGTGGTGTACACAATGTAGGACAGAAGGTCATGACAAGGAACAATGCCCTGCGCTAATAAATTACCTGAATGCTGGGGCGCCGAACCCATTTAACCCTAATGTGTTATATTGTGAGATTTGTAGAACAACTGGCCAGCATCGACCTGAAGACTGCTATTTTCTACAAAGATATGTGCAAGTCCCTAAGAACCCCTATTGCAAGTTCTGTAAGTCAGTGGGACACAGAGAAGAGGAATGGCGTAGCTTTGACCTTATGCGAGAGCAAACATATGATGCTTATAGGGTACAAAACGATGCACAAGGCAATGATGGATATGGTTACCATGGTAGTACATCAATTTGAGGTGCTTTTGGAGGTCGTGGTCATGGTGGTATGCCTGGAAGAGGTCGAGGCCAGGTTGTGTGCTATAACTGTAACCAGGCAGGTCATCTAGCTAGAGACTGTCGAAACCCAACTACGACATGTCGATATTGCAGAGTAGTAGATCATGTCATTGAGAAATGCCCGCAGCTGATAGCCAAGATAAAAGAAAGAAATAACGCTCCTCCTCAGAATATTTAGATGATTACTGCGGAGCAAAGACCTGTCCCAGCCATTAACGTTGTTACAAGGAGTGGAGCTACGACACAAGTGCAGCATAAGGAGAAACAACCTGACGAGGCTTGGGTTCGTAAGACCCCAGAGAAAGTGCCAACCTTCGATGTGGATAGAGAAAAAGAAACCTTTATGGAAGCTAAAAAATACTTTGTTGATCTGAGCACAGCAGTAGCACCTGCGCAGCAGCATCAACAGCAGTCGCAGTCTCAAGAAGCTTTGACAGAGAAAGTAAGTACACTATCGACATTTTTACAGAGTTGTATGAAGCTCTTACGAAATCAGAATGCTTTAAATGAGTTACAGAAAGTTATTGCTTCTTGTGAACCTCAGCGAAGCTCTGGTAAAGAAAAAACTATCAACAGAGTTCAAAGAACTAGAAGAGAAATGAGATTGCATGCTCAGATAGGAGAGTATGACATGACTGATATCATTTTAGACCTGGGATCAGAAGTCAATGTCTTAACTAAGCAGACATGGGAACAAATGGGAAAACCTACCCTTGAATGGTCCCCTATATAGTTGAGATTATCCAATCAGCAGAAGATTGTGCCCCTAGGAAGATTCTTTAGTGTCCCAGTAGACATTGATGGAGTCATTACCTTAGCATATTTTGAAGTCATTGAGATAATTGATGATAGCAACCCCTATCCAGCCTTGCTAGGAATTGAATGGGCAATAGAGAAATCTGCAGTAATTAATTTTAAGAACAGACAGATGACTTTTGAAGGAAAAGGCGTGAGAGTCATAGTCCCCTTGGACCCTTCTCAAGGAGAAAGGTACACAGAGCCAGTCAGAGATGAGGATCAGGATGTTTTGGATCACATCTACAACATCACAGCTAAAGAGGAAGACTATGTTAACCCTACTACTGAAGGTATAATGGATTGGAAGTGTGATAGTTCTTGCATGACTGATTCAGATGAAGGCCTAGAGAAATGGCAGCATAGACTTTATGAGCTACATGGACATCAGTGTGCAAGAATTACCAAGTCTCTCAGATGGTTGGGCTCACAAACAAGAGTCTTACCTATTTTTGATGGCTTGACAGACCCCGAAGAGTTTATTTTGCAATTTTCAGAGCAGGTACCAAATTCACAGAAAATGGAAACTCTAGATTCAGTATTTAGAGCCACAGCTGCTAGATGTTGGAATGGTCATAAGAAGTATGACCAAAGTTGGGAAGCTTGTCAAAAGCTTCTTCGCCTCAGATTCGTGGATCAACCTCAGGAGGTGCGAAGCAGGTTTAATGGTCAGAATATCCCTCAAGAACATTTGGAACAGTGTTATGAAGCATGGAAGCATGTCCCTCGTGAAGAATGGGTACATCGGTTCATGCACACCCTGGAACCTGTCGCGAAGAATTGTTATGAAGAGGTGGAGCTTCGCCAGGGTACTGTAAGTTGGGATAGTCTTGTTGATAGTTTTGTGCTGACATTTTCTATTAATGAGGTTTGTCCCGCTTTGGACGCAGTTGTTAGGCTGATCCACACTAAGGTGTTTGATGGTAAAGAAACAGCCGAATACCAACCTGATTGGAAAGAACAAGAAGCTAATGCAGTAGAATGATATAACCTTGCAATTGACGAGGATGATGACCCACGCAACATAAACATTCCTAAGTCAGAAGGACACTGCGAAGTACATGGACCAGCAGTCGAAGCACCAGAAGTGACTCAGCCCTTGAAGACGAGGCAAGTAAACATTGGGTCAGAAGAAATGCCTAAGTATGTTACTATTGGAGATTATTGGGATGAAGAAACGGTAAGCAAAGTGACCCAACTTCTCCATGAGTATCAGGACCTATTCCCAACGAAGTTCTCAGAAATGAAAGGTATCCTTGGTGATATAGGAGTGATAAAAATCCCTTTGAAACCTAATGCGAAGCCTGTGAAGCAGCGCCCTTATAGGCTGAACCCTAAGTATAAAGAAAAAGTCAGGGTGGAGCTAGATAAGATGCTCGTAGCAGGAATCATTGAGCCTATCGAAGAGTCAGAATGGGTCATCCCCATGGTGGTACAAGAAAAGAAGACCAAGGGAGAAATCCGAATCTATGTTGATCTCAGGAAGCTGAATGATGCCTGCTTACATGATCCGTTTCCTACTCCATTTACAGATGAAGTTTTAGACAATGTCGGAGGTCAAGAAGTGTATTCTTTCACTGATAGATTTTCAGGTTACCATCAGATCATAATTGCTCTAGAGGATCGACATAAAACAACCTTCGCTACAGAAATGGGATCGTTTCAGTATACAGTTATGCCTTTTGGATTGAAGAATGCACCTGTTATGTTTTCTAGAGTAGTCATATCTGCATTTAAGGAATTCATTCATAAGTTCTTGGAAGTTTGCTTTGATGATTGGACTATCTTTGGCTTATTGAAAGATCATATAGCTAGCTTAAGGCTTATGCTGGATAAGTGCAGACAGTATCAGATTTCATTGAACCTGAAGAAGTGTATCTTTTGTGCACCTTTTGGAATTCTGCTAGGTCACATTGTGTGCAAGCAAGGATTGATGGTGGATCCTATGAAGATAGCCATCATTGTGAACCTACCACCTCCGAAGTCTGTTAAGCAACTTCGCACTACACTTGGCCATACTGGATATTACAGGAAATTCATCAAAGGATATGCTCATATTACAGCCCCTATGGAAAAGCAATTGAAGAAAGATATTAAGTTTGAATGGACACCTAAGTGTCAAGAAAGCTTGGATATTTTGAAAGAAAAGATGGTAGCTGCCCCTATCCTAGTATTCCCTAACTGGAATAAGGAGTTTCATGTTCATGTCGATGCATCTTGCATTGCTTTAGGTGTAGTATTGGCTCAGTCAGGTGAAGGTAATATTGATCACCCTATTGCTTTTGCAAGAAGAAAATTGTCCACAGTAGAAAAGAATTATACTACGACAGAATGAGAAGGTCTAGCTATGGTTTATGCCTTGCAGAAGTTTCGACGCTATCTGTTAGGATCGCATTTTAAGATGTTCACTGACCATTCTGCTTTGAAGCATTTGGTTAACAAGCCTGTGTTAGGTGGAAGGATATGCATATGGCTGATTATGTTTTAGGAGTATGACTTTGAGATCATAGTTAATCCTGGAATACTTAACCTAGGGCCTGACCACTTGTCAAGGCTTGAGTCAGGAGAAGAACCCACTAGCTTGGATGAAGGTCTTCCTGATGCCCAGTTGTTTTCCATCCAGATGGTTGATGACTATTTTCAGGATATTGTTCAGTACTTATCTACAGGTTTCCCACCCCCTGAGATGACAACACAGTAGAAGAAGCAGCTGGTGGTCAGAGCAGCTGACTTTACCTTGATAGCAGGACAGTTATATAAGATGGGACCAGATGAAATATTGCGCAGATGTGTCCTAGAACATGAAAAGCCATTGATCTTGGCTGAGGCACATTCGGGAGCAGCAGGAGGTCATTATGTAGGAAAAGCTACAGCTCAAAAGATTCTGATAGCAGGATTGTGGTGGCCTACAATACATAAGGATGCAAGAGAGTATTTCCACAGCTGCGATATCTGTCAAAGGACAGGCAAACCATCCAGGAGGGATGAGATGCCTTTGGTTCCACAGGTAACTTTACAAGAATTTGACAAATGGGCTACTGATTTTGTAGGACCAATCAATCCCCCTGCAAAGAAATCTGGAGCAAGATACATTATTACAGCAACTGATTACCTTACTCGTTGGGCCGAAGCTCAGCCAGTCAAGAACTGTAGCGCTGATACAGCTGCGAAGTTCATCTTTGATAATATCTTGTTAAGATTTGGGTGTTCTAGAGTTCTTATGAGTGATCAAGGATCATATTTCCTAAATAAGACTATTGAAGCATTGACCAAAGAATTTCAAGTATATCATCAGAAGAGTACTGCCTACCATCCTCAAGCAAATGGAATCGTTGAATCCTTTAACAAGATCCTTGAGCATGCTCTGACGAAGGTTTGCAATGTTAACAGAAATGATTGGGATCTTAGAATTCCAGCAGTACTATGGGCTTATAGAACCACTTGCAAGAAGTTGATAGGCCATACACCTTTTAGGTTGGTCTATGGACAAGAAGCAGGTATGCCTATGGAGTACATTGTTCCTAGCCTCAAAATATCTGCCTTCATAGAGATGGATGACCCAGCCATGTTGAAAGAAAGGCCAGCAAAGATGCTAGAACTAGAGGAAGATAGATTCATTGCAGGTTTCTAGCAACAAGTACAGAAAGCTAGAGAAAAAGCGTGGCATGATAGACACATTAAGAAGAAGCAATTCTAGATTGGTGATCTTGTGCTTTTGTATGACAGTAAATTCATGAAGTTCCCAGGTAAATTCAAAACACATTGGAAAGGACCATACATAGTTCAGGAAGTTACCGACGGTGGTGCAGTCCAGTTAGCTAAATTGAATGGAGAAATTTTACCTTCCATGGTGAATGGAAGTAGATTGAAGAAGTATAGGGACAATCCTGGACCCCCTAATTAGAAGTAACAACAAGAAGGAGAGTCTAAGTCCCAAGAATAGTTGAAATTGGGTACTAGACTATAATGAAGTTGTTCTCAAAGCTACGAAGTATTTCAAAGTTCGAAGGTCGAAGTTCGGTTGACGCTTGGGTTAGGAAGGGTCGACGGTCAATATTGTGTTGAAGGTACTCATTGGGAAGCAGCTGAAGTTAGTGGTTGTGTTGAAGAAGAAAGGTCTGTCGCAGCCTAAAATGTGACTGATGGGACAAACTAGATTTGGCGGCGTCGGCACGTGAGCTGCATTAACTGCTCGTAATGATGAGATTTTGGGAAAAATCCAGCACCGTGTGAACAGGATTTACCGCCGCTCCATCAGATTTGGTGACCTTAATGCACCATGATGGCGGATTTTGTCGTGGGATTCTATAAGAAGCCACACAGGCCTATGACTCCTGCATTACGCTTTTTTTTTTTGAGTTTACAATTAAGACCATGTCGAATGATCGCGAAGTCTAGGAATTGTTACGAGAGTTCAGGGAGAGAGGTCTGTAGAACCTTATCAGCAATCCACCTACATCTAAACTCCCCCAGTGCTGCATCCACCTATGCAGACATGTTCAACCGGGAAGAAATTTAAGGCAGAAGTTCGCTCTAAATGGAACGAAGAAAGGCACAAACCCTCAGGAAAAACCCCGAGGTTCCTGAGATGTATCCTCCTGGCTCAGCAGAATGGAGGCATGCTGTTTTCCTTATGCAAAACTACATTGGCATGCAATCATAGGGGTACCGTCTGTTAAGAACCCAAAGTTGTGGATGGTCAAATGTTGGATAGGACATGAATGGGAGGCAGTTCGAGGGATGGAGTCGCTGATAGATCTAGAAGGCCCAATGATTCCCATGACCATCATAAATAGTGTGAAGGAAGTCAGCAGCATAAGAAACATAGGTAGTCTGCTAAGGATGAAAGGATGAAGGATCAAGCAAGCTGCGGCCGTGGTAGAAGTAGAAGATGGGATGATGATGATGACAGGCATATAAGGGAGCAGGAAGGCAGGAAAATTAAAGATGATGGTTACAAAGATGCAGACGGATACAGAACTCGGCAAAGTGCAAAAGCAGCTAGTAGAGAAGGAGCAAGTAGCCAACAAGATCCTCCCACCAGACAAGCAGCAGAGTGTCCCGGGACGGGACAATGGTGAGTCTTAGGGGCCTGTTGGGGCACGCGCCTTAACGGTCACTAGTTTTGGTAACTTCGCGGCTTTTATGGAAGCTTGTAAGCGGAGTTGGGACTCAAAATAGTCTTAGGGGTGTCGGGGTTAAGTCAAAGCCCTCTTTTTTGTAATTGTCCATAAAATTCGAGTGTAATCCCATGATTTTGTAATAGTGCACTTGTATAAATAGGCACTCATGTAAATATGTCAAGATCATCTAATGAAATGAGGATCATCTGATGCGAAGAAGATAGATCTATTTTTTGGGTTTTAAGGTCAAGTCCCAGCTGTGTGCGCATAGGGTTTCTGCAGCTAAGTGTGCAGCTTAGAGATTGTAAGAAAGGAACTGTAGCTAAGTGCGCAGTTAGATTTGAAGGGCGGATCTGCTGCTGAGTGCGCAGATCAGACTGTTGTTTTGAAGAAGTGGAATAAAAGCACAGTTTTGTGGACGTAGCCCCTACACTGGGGGTGAACCACGTTATATCTTGTGTTGTGGTTCTTTTGTGTTGTTTCTGTTATAGTTTTATTTTATGTATTGATAAGTAGATAATTGATAAAGTAAGATAAATGCTAATATTAGCTTCGCTGTGAATTCCCAGTTAAGGGTTAAGCAAGAAACGTCTTTTATCTAACTGTGAAGCTAATTAAGTGAATATCGAAGCTCTGTTTGGTATAAATATTTGTTGTTAAGGCTAAAGGTACAGTAATATCCCTCTTCTACTTGCAGAAACCTGGTTCTACGGCACCCCATAGCTGTTTCGGGTGAGACTGCAACCTGTTCGCAGGTTGTTGCCGAAAGGGCCAACACTGTGGGTCTATTTGTTGGTGCGAAGTTAATGGTATAAAACCCAGGTCTGCCCTATAGCCCAACAATGTACAGGGGAAAAAACCAATATTTGTTCTTTGTTTGGGGTTTTTCAACTTTTAAATGAAAGACATAGTTTGTCTATCTCACGTCAAATAATTATAAAGCTTTTTCCATGGAAGTTGAAGCGGTTTTTAATCCGTAGCTTATGTCATTAACTGTAAGTAATTATAAAGCTTACTCTGTGGAAGTTCAAGAGTTGTTTAAGCTGAACCTTTTAACTTAGATAAGACGAAAGAATGAATCAAAACATGATTATCTGTGAATTGGATGTATTTTTTACAAGGGTTGTCTTTGTATCTCCAGCAAAACACACTAAGCCCACAGGCTTGGAATCTATGTTTCACGCTGTAGGCTTACATCAATTCATTTTTTTTAAAGACATCAATAATTCACCAGATTCCGGCAAGAAAACAACCTGAAAGTCAAATTGTCCCCACACTAGACAGCTCCGATTTGGTTCTAGCAAGCTTTATCAATAGAATCATCTAACCAATTACAAGCTACCAGAACAGATTCTTAGATAGTATATTCCAGATAGGGATCAGTGGTGGATGGAGATACTTTTAGCAATTTTTGTGATAAGAAATGAGTAAACAACATATCGGTAGAAAGAAAGGTGACTTATTTCTAGCTGTTTAGTGCCTTGGCAATGAAATAATAGCAGTTGTCTGTACAAGATCAACACTAAAAGAAGCTATATTTTGCAGATATCAATGCTAGAATTGGCAAACAATAGTTGAAACATGATGAATAAATGCGATTTGAAAATATTCTCCAACAGTTTCAAACTGCTAAGATTAGAAACAACAATCGTATCATAGTTCACATGCTACATATGGCTTTGGATTCCTCTTAATAGAGCTGTGTGATATTCCTTGCTAGTTACAGCCACTGAAGCCCATCCAAACAGTGCTTTGGCCACAAATGCTCATACAAAAAAGCAAGTCAACACAGCTGGCAGCCATGTAGACTCTGTCAATTTTAGCATGCTTTCTTTCCTTCTTCTAGACAGTTTGGGTTTCTATGCATACAGAGATGAGAGACTTTGTAGAGGTTAGAATCCAAATAAAATTTTGTGAACATATTGTATAAGTGGAACTATGATCATCCATTCAGCCAACAATTCCAGCAATCTGCCTCCATCATCACATGCTACTGGATCTCTAGCAGCCTTACGTCCGTTATCACTATGATGTAATCCATGTCTCTTGATTAATACATTGATTTGGTTCAATTATGCCTTCTCTCAGGTTGCTATTATTTGTTCGTTGGATGGTAGTTTGAAAGTATTGCAATGATTTGGTTGGATTATGTTGGAATATAATAAACCCACTCACAACTTAGGATAAAATAATTAATCATTACTTGATTAATTATTCACCCACTTGCTTAATTAGTTGGCATCCACTTGCACCTTAAAGTGAATGCATGTCATCTATATCCTAGGAATGATTTATTTCTAATTCTGGGTTCATCTAGAATTAGTATACAGGACCTTACAGCAGATTCTACTTTTTCTGCTTTATCTGCTTTATCCTGCTTTTCAATGGATAAGATAAAAGCTAGTCAACTAGGAAACTGGGAGCTTTTGTTTCCAACCCATCCTCCATTATTTTTTCTCCATTAGCATGTTATTTCCATCTCCTTGACAACTCACTCATGCTTTTGCCAACTCGTGAGGTGCTTGGTAGATTGGAAAGTGCTTTATGAGGTTTATCATAATTAGTAAGCCTGCTTTTATGAGCTAGCTTGAGTTGTCTTCATGCAACTCCTTTTTCCTTTATAAGGATGTATTACCTATGTAATAAT
>LPNX010326227.1:240161-253766 GCA_001517045.1 Pseudotsuga menziesii
TGCATGCCTCGATATACCATCGGTGACAATTCCAATCCGAATCATAACATAACTAAATCGATGGTGGGGCCTTTGCCCTTAGCTCCTCACCATGATTATTTACAACAAATGTACCATGTATATTAATGCAAACGGGGTCAAAACCGGGGATGTTACACCTGTCAAAGTCTCATGTGGAACCGCGCAGCTTCTTCCATCGTGCTAGTAAACAAAGTGACTGACTGCTTTACTCACGTTCCGTAGGGGTAAGCTGTTTCGGTTTCATTCGTTTGCGGTAACTCCTTTGTCTTCTGGCTTCCGTCCGTGGGAACCTCTCTCAAGTGGGCAATCAATCAATAACCTCTCCGACATCACCCACTTTCTTCCTGTCCTATCTTCCTAGCACAATGTTTCTGGCATCCTAAAGCAAGTGCATCATAAGTAATGCATGCTCATAGCATAAAGTTTAGGTAGGAACCTTGTGTTTCGCAGGGGTAAGCCTTTTCTGTCCAGGTAAACAACAAGCAAGCAACTGGTGTTCCTCGTCCTTCTAAGTCTGTAGTTGAAAACCAAGCAACCAAACAACAAAGCCTGCTGAACAGAAGAAGAAAATGAAGATTGTGTGCGAGAAACAAGAGATCTGGTAATAATAAGCACTTCATCGTCGTGGCACTCCCTCGTATACGGACATAGGCATAGAATGGCCCGCCATTACTTTTTCAAAGGTCGCGTGGCAGTTGACATGCTTGTGACTTGAAGTGCGTCGTTGGCGGCATTGCTTGGGCAGGGCAGGGAGGATGGTTTGTCCAACCGACAGAATTCTCCAAGGTCGTATGGAGAGCTAGCTGCTAGCCTAACCACCACGTCGCCCGCAGCGGTGAATATTAATCCATTCATCCATCAATGCGTGTTAATTGTTGCCTCCGTCATCTCCGCCGCCTACGCGTGAGGGCTGGCATTCCAACCTTATGTCACTCAGCCAACCACCATTCACAAAAGTAAAAAATCAGTTAATTTAATTTTTTTTTAAATTCTCCAAAGTTAAACATTAGCTTTTTTTTTTAAATTTAAAGGAAAATAATAAAACCTCGGCCATATATAGCGTCTAGGACATAATAATAAAATAATAAAATCTAAATCTGCTCACGACAAAGAAATATCATCGTAATTGAAAAAACTTATAAATTGTGGTCATTGAAAGCGCATCCATCCACGACTTAATAGACCCGCAAGTGTACGAGCATGAATCATTTCTTGGATGGTGGGAAATGAAAGGACTTAGATTTTGACAGCTGTATACCCAATATTGTGAAAGGACTTGGATTTTGACAGTTGTATACGTAATATTGTTGACAATGGTAACCATATTCCAGTCTAATATTGTATTGTTGACAATGGTAACCATATTCCAGTTTTGTGTTGAATTAAATAGGATTATAATTTTGATGTGATGGTGTTTTAATTTAGTAGTTTTATGTTTGATTTAGGCAGAGCCTTAACACAACACAAAAGTAAGTTCAAAGCTTAACATTGTTAACAATTTGGAAGAGATATTACCCGAAATTCGGCAAAAGCATAGATGACAAGATATTCCTAATGAATTAAAGTGAAAAAAAAGAACGGAGTGGTCCACTGTATGTAGACGAGTAGGAGTGTTTTTTCAAACACTCGCCATCATAACGCGCTGCATCAATGACGAGAATCAACTCGGCGCGTATACGCTGCATTCTATAAGCAGTAGAAATCCTTTATCTGTATATATGAATCTGATTCGGAGGACGGGCTGTCTGTGCGGCGAGAATGAAAACTAGTAAAGAGGTTGTCGAGGAGGTGTCTGGATGGCTCAGGGTCTTTAGCGATGGCACTGTTGATAGGAGATGTGGTGGCCAAGCTGAGGAATTCGTGGCTGTCACCATGCGGGTGCCCCCTTCCAATGAGACCTTCATAGAGGGAGTGGCCACCAAAGACGTGGTTGTCAACGAGGAAACCGGAGTCTGGGTGCGCATTTATCTGCCTCAGACCGCGCTACAGCAACACCAAAACCAAAGACTGGCCGTGGTGATCCATCTCCATGGGGGAGGGTTTTGTATAAGCCACGCTGACTGGCGAATGTATTATCACTTCTACAGTCGCCTCGTTAGGATGTCCAACGTTATATGTGTATCCGTGGATGCCAGACTCGCACCGGAGCACCGACTTCCCGCAGCCTGCGAGGATTCGTTTGGAGCTCTTCTGTGGCTCCGCTCGGTGGCCCGCCGGGAAAGAGAGGAGTCGTGGCTCAGTCGATATGCCGATTTTAGCCGATGCGTTCTGATGGGCGACAGCTCTGGGGGAAACCTCGTTCACGAGGTGGGTCTCCGAGCTTTGAGCAGTCCACCTGATTTCCTGCATCCTGTTTGCGTGCGAGGAGGTGTTTCCATACATCCTGGGTACGTGAGATCTGAAAGAAGCAAATCGGAGATGGAGATTCCGTCTGATTCTGCGCTTTTGACTCTGGACATGGTCGACAAGTTCTTGAAACTGTCTGCGCCAGAGGGGATCACCACCAGAGATCATCCCATCACCAACCCAATGGGACCTCATGCTCCACCTCTGAAGGATTTGAAGTTTCCGCGAATGTTGGTGGCCATTGCTGACAGAGACCTTATTCGTGATACACAGCTCGAGTATTGCGAGGCCATGAAAATCGCTGGACATGAAGTGGAGGTATTTATTTCTGAAAATGTTGCCCACAGTTTCTATCTCAAAGACGATCCGCGCACTGCCCAGGAAACGTCTAATCTGCTCCAGGCCGTGGATCAGTTCATCAAGAGTTGCTTATAGAGCGTTTATATATATATAGCTGTACTAGAATATGATTCTATCCATTGTAGCCTGTAAATTTGGTCGCCCAGTGCAGCATTTAGCATTTAGGGCATAGTAAGGATGATTCTGCTCTCTCCCTCCAACATAGTGAACTGTTGATTCTGCTTTTTCTCCCCTTTGTCCAAAGGGCAAAGAACATAGTCAACTGTTGACTTTGCTCTTTTTCTGGCCAGTTGATTCTGCTCTTTTCCCTTTCCCCTTCCTCCAAGGGAGGGTAAATTCTGGCCAGTTGATTCTTTTTCCCCTTTTTCCTTTTCCCCTTTTTCCTTTCCTCCATGGGAGGGTAAATTCTGGCTTGTTGATTCTGCTCTTTTTCCCTCTTCCGAAGGAAGGCAAAGAACATAGTCAATTGTTGACTTTGCTCTTTCTCCTGACCAGTTGATTCTGCTCTTTCTCCCCTCCCTCCAAAGGGTAAAAAAGATAGTCAATTGTTGACTCTGCTATAAAAAGAATTAGTAATCTAGATAAGTTGAAGGCACAGCTCTTATAAATGCATAATGTTTGTGACTTCAAGATTTCCTCCCCTCAATGGCTAGAGGAAGTAAGCTTATCCACTTCACTTCGTTTTGTCTTTTGTCCCTCAGTTGTAAGAGAAAGTAAGTTTGTTTACTGCTTTTTGGTTTTGATAATACAATTATTATGATTTTAGTTTGTGGCTGGATCATATTGATAGGGATCAAATACTTGAAAGATAGTGATGAAATCCAAAACACTTTGGAAAAAAATGTATTCTATATATTTTTCTTAGGGTTTAATTTTGAGTTATTCATGTCTACTTATATGTTCCACATTCTTTATATTATCCATTTATTAACTATCCATTTATAAAGTTAATGTGGTTGTTGCTAGTTTATATTCTATCTATTCACCAATTATGAAGTATCCATGCATCACTACCAATTATATATATATATATATATATATATATATATATATGTATATATATATACAATTGTTTATTTCGAATTTTGAACTAGTGCCATAGAATAGAATCAATATCGACAGTACACTTGTCTCATCCTCTACATAGGCCATAGTCCACACCAAATCTCAAATAAAAAAGCCTAGCCACTTAATTATTATGATCTTGATAATACAATTATTATGATATAATAATATTTAACTTCAAGAAGTAGAAATCATCATCATTTAGTTATCAAACTCATAGCCAAGATTGAGGACAATCATTATTGATTATTATGAGCAAATGGTAGTTGACTCATCATCATCATTCCAAAAGCCCATGCCCCAATGGTAGTCTATAGCAAGCTCTTAGCTAATCAAATTGTTTTTACCCAAGAGGAAAAAGGGAAGAAAGTGCCACAAAAGAAAAAGGATAAAATTACTAAGCCATTTCTAGTACAACCACAAGCGATGTGGCCCCCGAATAGGATAGACCCAGCCAACCACTTAGTTTTGTGGAGATACGTGGTTCTTAAACAAAGGCTAAACATTAAACTAATTACCAAATAAACATTACATTAATTGATATAAAACAAATACTATTTAACAAAAAAACAATTTGCCATTATTATTACCCCTTTTGTTAATCATCATTTAACTGGAGCTTATTTATGGTTGTACACTTGTTACACTTAAGTTAATCTTGTTGATTTGATTAAGGAAGCCCAAAATCTGAGATAATATATGAACTCCTATTGAGATACCAATTGATGCATGGAACCTTAGACCCATGCTTAACTTCTTTCATAACTCTCTCTTTTCCAATATGTAGACATTACCAAAATCCTATGTATGCTGCAGAAAGCAATTATTATTGTTGGAATATGTTGGTGTTGCAAAAATATTTATAACTTTGCAAAAATCTAAGTTCATTGTAGAAATCTTCATTCACACTTGTGTATGAATGATTGTGAACCATGTTGGGCTAATATAAATCTGTCAGTAAACAGAGTGTTTATATATGAGGAATTCCCAAGGGAAAATGGAGTCAATGCTTGAATATAATAAAAAAAAATACAATTATGTTCAAGAAATCCCAAAATATGAGATTATATCTAAACTCCTATCCACGTAATTAAAGACTTGCGAAAGCTTTTGAAAAAAAATACAACAAAAGCAAAATGACAAAATTATTAAGCCATTTCTAGTTGAACAATAGCAAAATGAGAAACCTACCACATAGAGAAGAAGATTTTCATGTTGAAATGGAAAGGAGAAAGGGTTTTCAAATCTCCTAAAGAGGGCGAGAGATTGGAGGAGGCACCTTAATGAAGAACCCAAATTTTATATGATAATGTGCTTGTTAATGAATGTGAAGGAAAATCATTCGCTAACAAGATTGGGTGCCAAGTGAAGAGCACACTATTAAGTTGGTAAGTGTAATATATGAGAAATGTGTCCATACCAAAGATGGATAGGGATTCTGGAAGATGCAACCCAAGTCAAGGAAACTTTGAATATGAGTTAAAAAAATTATGTGACAATGGTAATAGTGACTATGGAGGACAACAACGATGGTGGTTCTAAATTCAACATCAATTTTGAAGTGGAAGGCTTCCCAGTGCAAAAGCCTTGTAGATTCAATAAACCTCTTATACAAAGGAGGTGAAGGTGAATTTCGAAGGAATGGATATACGAAAAAAGGAAGAGAAGTGGGTGTTTGAATTCCTATGCCAATTTGAAGAGGTTAATGATATTGGAATCATCGTCTGTGTATCTTGGGATGGTGAGTCCTTCGAGGACATGCCACAAGGATTATGGTTTTAATTAACATATCTAAATTTTGTTGGTTTGTAGGTACAAAGTAAAGAAGAAGTAGTGTTATTGTTGTTACAAGTGAAAAAGAGGACAATAATGACACTATTGAAATGGTGGAAGAGATTATAACCTATGGTGAGGTTGTAGAAGATGAAACAAACATGCATATAAACCATTTTTTAAGGATCCATACTTATCTTAAAATGTACAAACTTTGGTAAATTTTACTAATTCTTAAAATGATGACTATGACGATATTTTAGTGAAAATATTCTCTAATGTCTAATAAACCAAAGTTGGTCTTAGGGGACATTAATCATCATCATCATAGTTTCTAGAAAAAATTGTGATTTTTACAGTAAAATATTTTTATGCTATACAATTTGGGCAAATTTGTTTTATAAAATTTAGAGATGTTCCAGCGAAAGAGAAAGATGCAAAGGAATTAGATACGGGATTTGAAGAGGTAATAACTTAAAGGATAGGTAAGTAGAGGATAAATGTGAACTTGACATTTCCATTGTAAATTTTCATTATGAAGGTGGAGACACCTTTGTCAAAGAGAAAATGTAGAGGATGTAACCCTTGTTTTATCTAATCACGTATTTGTTTATAGTAGGTGTGCATGGATGCACAACAACACTGATGTTGGAAGATATGAGAAGGAAGGGCACCGAGATGGAGTGCCAAGGTTGTTATGTAACATGAGAAACAAAGAAATTAAAGATGATCATAGTGTACAATTTTAAAACCAATGCCTAATGTTGATGTAGAGGTAACTTCGAGAGAATGATGAGCATGTCTTTAAATGCATGGTTAAGGAAGTGGATGAGGAAGAAGAGCTTACGACATATATGCAAATATGTTGATGCAAAGGTAAGTTCAAAGGATAATAAGCATGTCATTAAATGCTTGGTTGAGGAAGAAGAGCTTGCAACCTCCATGCAAATATGTTGATGCAAAGGTAAGTTCAGAGGATGATGAGCATGCCATTAAATACATGGTTGAGGAAGAGGACAAGGAATAAGAGCTTGCAACTTACATGCAAGTGATCTAGTTATGCATACCATTAATTTCACACTAGATGGACACTACAAATATAACTATAAATTTGCAAGTTTATCATTAATATTCTAAAAAAAGGTTATAAGGTTTATAATAATGAATTATTTAAAATAGTTTGGTTTTTCAAATTGATGATTATTTCACTATTTACTTGTTAACTTTCATGAAAAAACATATTGTACACTATCTTGTATGCTCTTTGAGAGATCCTTTGAGAAGTGTAACATCATCACTTCATTTGCTTAAAAACAATTATGCTTTTGTATTGGGTAATATTTTGACAAATGCAACATCTTCACTCCATTTTCTTAAAAACAATTATGCTTGTGTATTGGGTAACATTTCTGATGCATAAATTGTGTTTAGTCTCTATCCTTTTGTAATGACACTCATTTTGTTTTTTCATCAAGACACCAATCATTGTTGAGCTAGTCTCTTTATAGCATATTGTTGAAATTTTATAAATAAATTTAAAATTAAATGAATAATTAGTTATAATATTTTTTTAAGATTATTTTTTTGATTTCATTAAATGTCTTCCAATTTACACTTTATATTATATAGTGTTTTATATTATATACAACAAATTGTTGTATTTTGAATAGTGAAGAAATGGAAGTGTGTAAATTAAATTTTGTTATATGGAAAATATTGATTATAACACTTGAAGATGTATTTTAAATTTTTATTATAAAAATAAATATAATTTTTTTTCTTAAGACAAAACTTTTTACATTTTAATATACATTATTTAATGTCATTAATAATAATTGTAATAACAGAAACTAGTATAAAAAACATACTACTGAAATATCTTCCTTGAATGAAACAAACTCTATTTTGAATAAATTTTTATTTTTAAATCATCAAATAAATATAAATGGAGTTAGCTTTAGAGCCTACCATTTGCACCAATCGGATGACCTGGCTCGTCTGAGCTTTCACATTGACATCTCCTCCCAAAGCCATTTGATAGAACCTTTTGTCGGAGGAAGAAATGAGTTGTATGATGACAGCATAAATATCAATGAAATTTTAAAAAGATTGACGTTTATAAAAAAATTATACATCTCATAAAAATTACTAAAAAATATAATATAAACAATTAATATTGACATTTAAAAATCTAATAAAGATTAAATATAAATATAAATTATATAATTACTTTTTAATATAGTAATCTTTTTATTATTATGTAGAATTCATTTTTAACTGAATTTTAGTATTTTAAATAATGAATTGATATCACAACTTTATCAATTAATTTTTTAAAAATTACTTTTTATTTATTAATATTTTTATTTTTATTTTATTTTCAAAATTATATTAATATTATATGTTCATTTTTTAATACCTAATATTTTATAAAATATAAATCAAATCATTTATATACCAAATATTTAATACTAAATGTTTCTCATAAGCTTTATAGTGAAACAGAGTTCTTAAAACACTATGGGTGGAAATGATCTGTCGTCTCTCTGTGAGAATAGATACATTGAAGATGAAAACCACTTCCTCTTAGAGTGCCCTACATACATCCACATTAGATCTCATAATCTTTGTTGCAATACTGACCTTCCTAGCCTTTTAACTTGTCAAAATTATAGTAAGCTCGGGACGCTTCTCACCAAGCTCTTTGAGCATAAAAATACAATTTTAAAACAAACTAATTAATTTGTTTCTTTAGGTTCAATAAACCAAAATTTGGTCTAAATAAACGTTAACTATCATCATCATCATAAAAATGATAAAATACATTAAAAACATTTTTACATGCAATTTGCTTCAGAAATCCAATTATTCTAATGTATGGCGATGGTGAACAATTTGCCTTAGGTACTAGACCTAATGTTTATGCTAGACCTATCTTCCGATCTCACCATGATTTGTCAAGTCTTCGATGGAAAATTTGGAAAAAGAGGTCGAGAAAGTAGATGGAAAAAGGCAGGGCACTTTGTTGTCATGGAATAAGTTGGAAAGCGATGTCAAGAAAATACGTGGAAAAAGACATAAAGAATTATTATCTTCATTCCACGTATTTTACTACATTTTCTAACTATTAACAGAAGCAAAATTACTTTATTCACTAAATACTTGGAAAGGAGTATTAAAAAAAAATGGAACTGAGAAAAAATTAAAAGAATTTCAAAGATTCTCCTAACCGTTTCCACCTACTATTCCAAGTATTTACTGAAGAAAGTAATTTTACTTCATTGAGTAAATAAAAAAAGAAGATATTAGTTGGAAAGAGTTGATATTTAACCACTTTCTCCATGTACTTTTTTCTTAACTCACTTTTCTTTTTTCCATGAACTTTTTTAACTCACTTTTCTTTAGATATTTATAATGGAAGTACTTTTTAAACTTATCTTTCATTTTAGTGATTTTGGATTGAATGGAGTAGTTGGAAAGTAACATATGACATGATATTCAAATTATTATTTTTACTAAATAGTGAGGACCCTGCTCACGGGTTTACTGTGCGGTTGACGATTAAAAAAAATAGTCAAGTTATTAAGTAATATCTTATGTAATATTATATATTATTTTCATAATTTTTTCGGAGTAGTTGTGAAGGGTTTAAGAATATTATTGGAGGAGTTGGAAATTAACATATGACATCATATGATTTTTTATTTATTATCTAGTTGAAAAGGGTTTATGAATGTTTAATTTTACTTTTAATGTGTTTTCATTATTTTTATTCAAATAATTTTAAATTATATTTTCATGTGAAATGTTTTAGTTTAATACAAATAAAATTATAATATTGCCATATAATATATAATAATAAATAAATATTTTTTTAAGAAATAAATTTATAATATTAATTAATAATTTAAAATGTAAAAAATTAAATAATAAAAATATTGAGATAAATAATAACATTATAAACAAGGTATAGACATATTGGAGTAGTATATACATCACTCCATGCAACAAGTAATGCTTTATAGCTTTGTTTATGGAAAGAAAGGTTATGGAAATATGTGCAAAGGGACGTTTGGGGGATACAAGGAAAAAGTGAGCGTAAATGTTGAGACCAGGATAGTTAAGTGAATGCAGATCATTGTTAATCTTGATGGAGGGTTTCCAAGGTTTCTGGTATGGAGGCTTAAGGTTTACGGTATGGAAGGAGGCAAGTCTTAGCTTAATTTGAGTGGAGTGAAGGAAAATCCCATGCCTTTGTTGTTGTTAGAACTATTTTCTTGGAGGATTTAACTACTATTTTCACACAAAGCTAGTGATGGTGTACATGGGGGATGCTCGATTTGAGGTCAGGCTGGCCTCCCTCATGGATCCTGAGGAGGATGATGTTTGGGCTTGTGAATGAATCCTTTGTTATGATGAGGAATATATGAATATGCTACAAAAGTCAAAGGACATGGAAATTGGTAGTGGAGAGGACATGTCAGAGACTGCTCTGTCGTTGTCGCGAGAATATTTTCAAACTTGTTGGATGATATGATGGGATAGAAGAAGAGAAGGGGGATGTGAACGCGTCCCTAGAAGACTGGGTAATTGGTTTTTAGGCAAGTTTGGTGGTATAAAAGGTGGTAGTAAGGGAAGACAAAGGAAGAAGGCCATCAAACAGAGGGGAATACATCGAGCTCTTATTCTAGGAATGGATATAGGTGTTGATGATGTAACCAACCTCTCGTTGTCAGTTCCTAGTCAGAAAGCTCAGTCACTAGGCCATTAGTAGGCAGGATATCCTCGGTTGGGTGGAGGAGGTTTGGTTTCCAATACTAGGGTATGCTCCTACCATCATCCATTTTATACGAGGATGGTTTTGTTTCAAAATTCGGACACTTCTCGCATTTTGGGGCGTTTGTGGATAAAGGGGGGAGTTAGCTTTATCCTGAAGCACCGACATGCTTCTTTTGACCCAGAAAAAAGAACAATTTTTTTACAGGAACCTCCGAGTCTTCTTGCCTTGTTTTCCTCTCTAGGTTTGGAATTAGGAGGATTTACGAGCAATAGGAAATGAATTGGGGTAGTTTCTATTTGTAGTTGAGAGCATTTTTGCAATGCAAAACAAAAGGATGGCTCAGATCTTGGTGGAGGTGGATGTGAGTTAGGGGTTGTTGGTTGATATTGACATAGTATGGCACAACTATTCATTCGTTCATAAGTTGGATTGTTGGAAGGTCCCATTTCAGTGTCTTAACTATATACAAGTTGGTCATTTGAAGGACTCCTACTCCTATCCTATTAAAAGAAACTTAATCGATGACAAGGTGGCATCAGTGCTATCATCACTGTCGGGTAAGTTGTTTTTGTCAGTGTAACCCACCTAGAACTAAAATATTTTATTTTTGTGAAAAGACATTAATTTAAAATTTATTGTAAGTTTTATGTTGTTGACCAAGGATGGTCAAAGATGACTGCAATTGAATATTTTATTATTAAATAATTAAAAGAAGAGACACCTATCCAAATAAGACCGTTGAAGAGTGTTCACTGACCCACTAGGAGGAATGATCTGGTGTAGAAGGAAAAAATGACAAATGGCAGCAACAACATTCACTTTCTAGTTGTTGTAGGAGGCAACTTCCCTATAATTGTGGTCATGTTCCCAAGAAAGGAGAAATGAGCAGGTGGCTTCTTTAATTGCAAAACTAATCCAAAGACCTAGGGAAACTTATATATACCATCGAATGAGCAGGAGGCTCACTACTTTTTTTTTCTAGAGATTAGAACTTGTGGATTTGCCGGAAACTGAAAAGTTAGGCACACAAGAGGAAATTCGATGAGGGGAAAGCTAGAGTGAATTGCTAAGAGAATGAAAGTCTTTTAGAATTTGAGAGTGAAAGGCTTGTAGGAAGAATCCCCAATATCAAGAATTTGGTTGTAATTCTTTCCTCATTTACATTAATACAAATGTATTTTTCCTTTCCCATAGATAATATGTAATGTTATTCATGTTGTTTATTGATTTTCTCCTTGATTATTAACATAGATTCATTAAGTTATCATGTTTCTTTTATTTATTGTATCTTTACCTTTGTATCTTTTGTAGGTGCCTCTCCTTCACGTCTGGATCGCAAAAGCATCGAAAAGACAAGGATCTTCTTCGTGAAGAGGTATAAAAGCTTCACATTTAAGTAATTTAATAATCTAGGGAAAGGTTGCATAGTTGTACTTTTTTTTTCTAGATCTAAACCATTTAGACTAGGGAAACAGTTCTTGTTCGCATCAACTAAAATTTTCCGATAACAATGACCTAAACTAACTAGTGTTTCTTTCAATACTTTTTTAACAGAAATCATTTGAGACTCCCAAACACTAAATTTATGTCCATTTCCATCTTTCTCTGGCCCCCAGTTCCAACTTGTACTTTTGTCAACTTCTATTGTAATGAATCTACATGAATTCAAAGAGAAAAAATGAAATTACTACCATTCATTACATCAGGATAATTTGATAATACATCTTGGTTGTTCACACAAAATAATGTTATTAAACTAGAGCATGACAAGAGATGCCACCTATATCCTAGATTTGATGGCATCTCCTCTTCAATGACCAGAATTGGTTCAAGTAATTATGTTTAAATTTGAAATATTCTACCACACCACTTTCCAGCTTATATGGGATCTCAGGGATCTTTCCCACCAATGGCATAAACATTGAAGTGGGACGTTTTTTTATATAACAAAAAGAAAAAGCTACACTTTTATTAAAGCACATGTAAAGGATCACAACTTAACATTGTCACAGCCATGTATCATGGCACCGTCCGTAGGAAATATAGATTGAATACTCACTCGCATCCACCACATACCAAAAATATTAGCAATCAATAGCAAGGAAGATCATCATGAACATGAAACAGTGGGTAGTCCAACAATGGATAATACACCATATACCAAATAAAAAAAATACATGCAGTAAAGTGTTAATAACCACAGTTGTTCAAGAGATTCAAGCATCTAATAATCCACCAACTAAAGCCAACGCAAAAATGAGACAAAATGCAAGTCAGGTAATAAAGTTGGAACAAAAAGGATCGTGAAAAGCAACTATAAGAAAATTGTTGGAATGAGTTGCTAATCATCACAAATCTGGAAAAGAAGAGAGTTGTAAATCGAAATCTAAAAATAGACAAGCAACATAGTGTGGTCGATATAATCATACCAACTTTCTTGATATTTGACCCATCATTACTGAAATACATGGATTTGGTCTTCATCAACAAAATTACCATCAACAAAGTGTTGACAAATTAATATGCATGTTGCACCCTATAACATTAGTGGGACCTATTCTCTCAAGATCAACCTAGGGATGACAATGCCTATTGGGTCATCTCACATACGGAAATAGGCCGAGGGACAAAGGTAAACTGGGCTTGATGTCAAACAAGGACTTGTTTTTTGGTTGTTGAAGAAAATCTTGTCTTATGAAAACATAAGTAAATTTATGTAGACATTAATATTTTGTGAAACCTTATTATCATTCTTCCATGTTTGCAGTTTTCTAGATGATTACCCACTACTCCTTGATTCTTATATCAAAGGTCCTAGAGGACATCCCCACCGGAAGAACCAACAATTGATTATATTTTTAAGAATACTCCTTCTAAAGACAAACCACAATATCCATTTAAATCCAATCATTTAGTCTATGATGATAAGCTTATTCTAATAAAGGGATTGATTTGTTTCATAATTAGCCACGCCACAACTATGCCTATTTCAGATACATGTAATAATTCAACAAAAACCTAATGCTTCTCATCAAAATACATCTAACAGATCCACACTCGAGATCATACCAAGCTGTATATATTGCAATAAAGAATAATAGAGCGCCAAAAACATAAAATAAAATAGAATATCTATGGTTTCTTTAACAATGAAATATTTTTTGAGTTATTCCCATCATTGACACTGATTAGCACATATCGGAACTAAATCGAAATTGGTAAAATATATATCTATATATATATATATATATATATATATA
>LPNX010326227.1:254179-371626 GCA_001517045.1 Pseudotsuga menziesii
CAACCCGAATTGAGATATTGTTCCATGATGTTGCTAGTTGATGAAATATTCAATCACATAGGCACAGGGAGGGATAATGTTTAGGAGTTATAGATCCTGGCCCAAAGATCTTTGTCATGAGAAATATCTCATGGCATGTGCCATTGCAAACACTTCCCGTGTGACCTCTCATGTCAAAGATCAATATATCCCTTCCCGCCAAAGCCTCTTAAAGGTTTTTAATTTTTCAAGATTTCATTTTTGTTTTCTTGCTTTTCTTTTATGCTTTATTTTTTCATTTATTATTATTATATATAATAAAAATTCCCCTTTAATATGTTTATATATCTTAATAGTATTATATATTATATGGTTAATACAATATTGTATATTAACATATTAATTATAATATAATTAATATATAAGTATTCAAGTTATATATAATTAAGTCTATTAATATATATAACTATAATAGATTAATATTATATATTAATTAAATATATAATAACTATAGAAATGCCACTTTTTCATTTAAAATGGGGAATATAGAACTTAGGACAAGACAGAAGGAGCTTGAGGGAGGATACTTTTGGAAGGGTAAGGTATAGGGTTTGGGATAGGTGTTTTTTTATGTAAACAGAAATGGGAAGGGGTGAGGACCTTAGAGAGAAAATGGTTTAAAAGCTAAGATACTGGAAATAATTCAAAGGGGGGAGTGCTCATATTTTTTTTAATAAAATAAGGGATATTGCATTTTTTATGTAAGACTCAATAGGGGAGAATTTTCAACTTTCTAAGCATAGAAGTAATGAGAAGACTAAAGGACCAATGCAACGTGTGAATTAATGGAGGACACCAAAATTGCAAAATTTAATTGGCATGACATGAAACATTGACCTACCAAAAATTCAACTAAGTGTCGATAGGATCAAAGGGTGGCAGTTTTTATCAAACGAAAAATGGACATGACCAGTGTGACAAGTTGAAGACAATGATATTGACTTCATAGCATGACAACATTATTGACAAGAAATGACCAAATTCCAAACTTGACCTGACCACACATGATATGCAAACTGGTAATCCTACCAAAGGGGTCAAAGGCCAAAATGACGAAATAGGATATGTACAAGACAATTTCTTCAAACTGAATAGAATGGTGAGATCAGAACGACTATAAGTCAAAATTTGATAGGTGTGTCTAAGTTGTTATGTTTCTGACACTTCAAAATCATAGTGATGTTGAGACATGAAAGGAACTTTAGAAATTTCCAAATTTAGGAGCGAAGAGATCCATGATAAATGGATTCATATGAATAATCAATTGAGGTTGTGAAATTGACAATTTTTAGCTATCAAGACACAAAATACATGAACCTGTTGAAACTTTAACAAACTACCGAGAGGGTCAAATGATGATGGTTTTGTTCAAACAAAATATGAACATGAGCATTATGACAATCCAAACACAATGACACCAACTTTATGACATGGAAAAAATAAGAGAGGAAGACAACAAATGTCCAAGACTCAACTCAAACCACACAATGATGATTGATCTGCCAAAGGGATTATATGAAAGAAAAAAGGTGAAATAATATATGGACACAATAAGCATATCGAAATGGATGGGACGGTTAATTTGAAATATTCTTGCAAAAAAGTTCAGTAGGTTCTTCTATGGCGTCATGTTTCGACACTAGGTCGTGTCTCTGGATCCATCTACAATGTTACCATTTACTAAATTTTAACACTACGGATGGATTCAAAGACCCCCTTTCTAGGGGGTTTGTGAATCCATCTGTAATGTTAAAATTTAGTAATTTGTACAAATTCGTTGTCAAAATTGTAATTAATTTCCATTGTCGGAGTTGCACAAGTAAAATGACCAAATACATGACCAATTGTAATGTGGTCATTTTAGTTTAGCTCTTATTTGTGATCATATTGGTGATTTTTAGTTTAGTTATTATCCCATGATCAGATTGATCATTTATCTTGGTCATTTATCCCTTGGAAAAACTAAATTTGGTCACATATTCACTTATCTCTCATTTTGTACTAGTTTATGGTCACAATGAAGAAAAGTGTTGGAAGCTACATCCAGAGTTGAACCCCAAGAATTGCAAGAAGGATGTTGAAAAGAAGAAACTTCTTTCCACAAATCCAAGCAAGGTGGAGCAACCGAATCCGGTTGTCTGTTAGTCGAATCTGACTATCATTGTAATAATGAATATGAATAATAATAATATATTGGATGATGGATAAAATGTACAATAAGCTCACCTTTTATATGGATTGAGCCAACATAGTGAAGGGTTACACCCTTTCACTAGTAACCTAATAGTCTAATTAATATTGTATTTTATATTTGTTACATTGCCACTCCCTTTAAGGAAGCTTTGTCCTCAAAGCTTAAGTATTTTCCTAGTGTCGTTCTTCATTTTGACTCGATGTCGATATTAGAATTGGACGAGGTCTCTTGTGCAGAGACTTGCACTTCCTTTCTATTGATGATTTTGCACTGTATTGTCTCATTGTTCCTACATTTATGACTAGGGGTCCAATCATCACCGCATCGACGACATATGTTTTTCTTCTTTTTCTTTTTATTACTAGAGTAACCGTTAGATGAATTTGATATATTTTCCATTTCATAGGCGTATGATTGAGGTTTGTGGCATTGATGGTCGAGAGACAAAGTATCTGCATAGTACCTACATTATGTCTCTTTTTCTTGTCAATAATGGCTATCACCTTTTGTTTTTTTTCCTTCCAATTTGCATTCTGCGGCTTTTGCTTTACGTCTTGCTACTTCTACGTTAGGTATGTCATGTAACTTTAACTCTTTTTGGAGGTGTGGTTTAAGACCTCCTAAATAGGTTTCGAGTCTTTGCTTGTCAGACAACCAAAATACTCGTGTCGATAAGGATTCCCATTGATGTGTGAATTCCTCAACGTCGCCAACTTGTTGTAGTCTGGTAAGTTTACTGAAAAATTCATCTTCTTTGATTCCTTGAAATCCATTAAAAAAATCATTTTTGAACAAGTTCCAGGTGTAGGTAAAATTATCTCTCTTCCACCATAAGTACCAATTATAGGCATACCCTTCCATATGCATTGACGCATGTTTCACCTTCTCCTCGTCAAATTGAATGTTGTAAATGTCGAAGTATTCTTCTGCTTTGTTAATCCAAGCAACGCATTGGTATTCATTCCCATTGTATTTCGACAACCCTATTTTTGCCTTAGGTGGGTACACTTTGTAAGGACGACGTTGATTTCCTTTTTCCTTATGGTTTGATGGTGGCTTGGAACTACTAGACGATGAAAGTGACACATCTGAATTGCTTCGTTGTTGGCAGTGATTTTTAGTTTTTCTTTTCTCTACTATTTTACTTATAGCGTCTATTTTGTTGTTTAATTGTGCCTCCATATCTGGCAGTACTTATGTTTCTATCTCTTTCTTAAGCGTCGCATTGTTAATCTTTATTTCTTTTTGCAATTCTTCTTGATTCTTTACGAGTGTTTCTTGGGTGGAAACATGAAATGAGGCATCTAGCATGTGTGGACCGCTGACTTGGCCCGGACTGGGTATGAGCCTTTGTAACATCTCAATTAATGTATTATGGTTATGCGTCATGGTGCTCATGTTCTGTGTTAAGGTGTTTATGTTTTGAGTCACAGTACTAATGTTGTCATTCACATATTTTTGTTTTTCGTTCAGGATGTCAAGTTTGTCGTCGAGCCTTCTTTCTAGTACCAAAACAAGATCATTTTTGAGTAATGTATTGTTATTTTTCATCTTTTCCTTCAAGCCTTCTTGGTTAGCGACAAGGGACTTTATGTCCCTCTCCATTTTTTCGATCTTCTCTTTCAGTTCCTCCATGGTCTTGGACCTTGTATACGGGGGTGTGTATTTCAACGCTCTTTTGGCTTTTGAGGTGAAATTAAATAATAATATATTAATTAATTAATTATTATTATTATTATTATTATTATATCTTTCATAAACTATATATATATTTTGTATATAGTTTTTTTTTATAAACAAATATTATAATATTAAATATAATATTTGATTTTCTTTTTAAAATTTTTATTATAAATATATTATTTTATGATATCTTTGAAATTAAGTTATAATATTATATTATGTTATAACATTATATTATATTATAATATTACGTTATAATATATTTATAACATATAATTTTTTTTTGTTAAATTTTTTGCAGGTTGTGGAGTTGGAGAATGATGGCGCGCGAGGAGCAGGAGGGAAAATGTGTGAAGGGAACGAATGGCAGGAAGTAGCTAGAACGAAATGCAAGTAGCAGAATAGTGGATGGAGGATATACAGATGGAACAACAAGGACACGTGGAGTGGTGGGTGACGGAGGCGCTAGTTGGGGGTGAGCGACTGTGCTGGTGGGTGAGGACTGGGAATGATGGCGTGGATGAGGAGGACAGTGCGCAGCAGGGAGGAGGCTAGTGGAAACATAGAGGAGCAGAGATAAGTAGCTCATGAGTGGAAAGTGGAGGGAGGAGGAGGCTAAGTGTGCAGTGGGAGTATGCGGTGGATGGAGGGAGCAGTGCGTGGGAGATGGTGGAGCTGGGCGCGGTTGGAGTGGGGCAGCAAAATACTGCGTGGAGAGAGGAGAGGAGTGAGGGGTATGGAAGGAGGCAGGTGGCTAACGCATCAGATGGGAATATTGGAGCAGCACGGGGGAGATTGGATGGGGGATGTAGGAGAAGAGAGAGACGGGAGACGATGGCAGTTAGTGGATGCAGCAGGACGAGGGTGGAGGTTTTTTTTTTTTTTTTTGGCAGCACTTGGGATGAAGTGATAGGTGGTGAAATGGAGCAGTGGAGGAATAAAAAATTAATGAGCCGAGTCTGAGCTCAACGAGGGATTGATGAGCCGAGTTCGAGCTCAGAGTGTAGGAGTGAATCCACTCTGATACCAAATGGAGCAACCGAATCCGGTTGTCCGTTAGTCGAATCCGACTATCATTGTAATAATAAATATGAATAATAATAATATATTGGATGATGGAGAAAATGTACAATAAGCTCACCTTTTATATGTCTTGAGCCAACATAATGAAGGGTTACACCCTTTCACTAGTAACCTAATAGTCTAATTAATATTGTATTTTATATTTGTTACACAAGGAGTTAGAAATTAGCTCATATGTGGATGAAAATATTAGATATACCGCATTACATGAGGAGGTGAATCTAAGTAGCCTTTACCCTAAGGAAGAGAATAATATGCCAAAACTATTCCACATCAAGATTAAGGTCATGAAGACCAATATTGATGCTCTATTAGATTATGGTTTATAGGTAAAACTCATAGCGAAGGATTTAGTATGTAATATTGTATTGTAAGTACATGATTATCCCAGGTCTCTACCCATTAGGATGGGTAAATAAGGATGCATAACTCAAAGTCACAAAACAATTCAAGTTCAATTTTTCATAAGTGCACAGTATGTTGATGAAGTGAAGATAGACTTAGTACCTCTAGATGTTTGTGGTGTAGTGTTTGGAAGCCCCTACATGTATATGAGGGATGTGGTCTTCATGAGGAGATCCAACCAATACTGCTTGATCAAGACTAGGAAATCCTTCATCATTAATGTGCACAAAGGGGAATCAAAGATATCTTTCGTAAGTTCCAACTTCCAACCAAGTGAAAATATTGATCAGTTCAATTAGGAAGTTTGTATTTCTTTTCTTAATACAAAATCAACAAGAAGGTGAATCGGTAAAGTGAAGGAATCCTTGGAGGGATGTACCAAAAACAAAAAAAATAGTTGGACAACCTTTTGCAAGAATACAAAGAAGTGTTCTAGGATCCTAAGGGGATTTATCCTAATAGGTAGGTAGAGCATGGCATAGAATTATTACCATATTCTCCATTTCCAAACATCAAATTATATAGGCAGATTGTCATAGAAGCCGATGAAGTGAAGAAGCAGTTGTAACAATTGTTGGAGCAGGGCATGTTCTAAGCAAGCACCTCACCTTGTGGTTCAACTATCATCATAGTACCCAGAAGGATGGGACTTGCAGGATGTGTATTGACTAAATATCCTTGAATAATATCATACTCAAGAATCAATACCCTCTACTCAGGATCAATGATCTGTTAGATTAGTTGCAACATGCTAAGTACTTACACTATGTTGGATCTCAAATCAGGATACCGCCAGGTGCGAATGAAGGAAGAAGACATCTAAAAGAGCTCCTTTAAGAATAGGTAAGGTCTATATGAATGGTTAGTAATTCTATTTGGTTTATACAATGCACCAACTACATTTATGTGTTTGATGAATGGTGTATTATGCCCTTTCTTAGATTCGTTTGTTATAGTGTATCTAGATTACATACTATTTTATAGTGATACCTGGGAATAACACATCTCACATCTCAAGTATGTGTTCCAGAATATGAAAAAGAACAAGGTGCTAGATAATTTGAAGAAATGTGAATTTTCCCATTAGTTCTTGGTGTATTTGGGTTATGCGATTGGAGGAGGAGAACTCAATATTGATGTTGCAAATATGAAGGTCATCATTAAGTCACCCACTTCTACAAATTTCACTGAAGTTAGGATCTTTCGAAAACACAATACCTTCAAATTTTCATAGCCTCCTTTTCGGTTGTGGCTACACCCCTCCATGGCATAAAAGCCAACAGAAAGGGGTTTTAATGGGGTAAGAATCAATATAAATCCTTTGAATATCTCAAACAAAATATCAGTTAAGCATTAGCTCTTACATTGCCTAATTTGTGGAATCCTTTTCAATTGGAGATAGATGTAAGTGAGTATGCATTGGGAGTATTTTTTATGCAAGGAGGAATGTTGGTATGTTATCATTATGAAATATTTCATGGGGGAGTCTAAACTACCCTACCTATGATAAGGAACTATGTGCCATGGTTCAAGTTGTAAAGAAGTGGAAGCACTATCGAATGGGAAAGAAGACCATCATTCAAATTGATCATCACCTATTGCAGTATTTGTAGGACTAGAGTAAGCTACAATAAACCAAACATTATAAGTCGATGGGATTCTTACAACAATACCATATCATTATCAAGTATAAGAAGGGAAGTACATTATGCACATTGAACCTTTTACCCATGAGGCATACAAGGAGGAGTACATAGAAGATGAGGACTTCAAAGAGGTATTTCAGCAACATAGAGGCCATTTCCATGTAGAAGAAGGTGATATCAAGGGTATCTATCATCTCTCGGATGAGTTACTCTACAAGTTGGACAAGCTCTATGTTCCAAAAGGAATAGATATTGCATTTTATTAGAGAGTTGCATGCCTCCAAAGTTGTATGGAATTTTGGTGTAGGGAAGATAGTTGCAAACTTATAGAGGTATGTTTATCGGCCTAGAATGAAATAAGATGTAAATCAGTTTATTAGAGGATGCATAATTTGTAGTACAAGCAATCCTATCTATAGGAAGAAAATTCTATAACATCCCTTACATGTTCCTACAAGACCATGGGAGAGAATATCCATGGGATTTGTGTCTAGTATTCCAACCACTAGGAAGGGACATGACTATTTATTTGTGGTAGAAGACATATTCAACAAGATGTGCATTCATATTCCTTGTAAAAATAAAATCAAAGGACAAGAAGCAATAAACGTGTTATTTGAACAGTTATGGGTGCAATTGGGATACCAAGGACCGTCATCTCAAATTGAGATACCATACTTCTCAGTATATTTTGGACTACACTTTGGGAAAATATGGACACTAAGTTGAAGAGGTATTCAACACTCTATCCACAAACAGGGATAATTTTAGGGGCGAATTTTAGCCCAATGGGCTATTTTTCCATGTTTTTCTCCCAAAAAACATTCGCCATTTTGCATTTTTTGAAGCCCTATTTCGCCCAATTTTGACGGGGTAAACTTTTTTCACCCTAAAAATCACCAAATTATTATATAAACAATATAAAATCCTTGGAAATCAAAATATTTTTTGCAAAATATTGCCAATCATTTTATAGTTGGCGTTTTAAGAATTGGTAATATTCGCCAACATTTATACACTTTTAAATAAGTATGGTTCCTTAAAATCATCCCTGTCCACAAACAGATGGACATACAAAAGTAGTCAACAAGACTTTGGTACATATTTTGAGGGGTTACAATCAAAACAATCCAAAGACATGAGATGAAAATTTAATTTACATACAACACTCTTATAATGAAACATTCCACACTGCCATTGTGAAGTCCTATTTTGAAACTTGTTTTAGATACTTGCCACCTTACCTCTAGATGTTTTTTATGGAAAACAAGGGGGAGTAAAGAAAGACACCACAGGTGAAGTAGTAAGAGATGAAAAGTTCATTAATAATATTAGGTAGATCAATTTACAACTACAGGGGCAATTGAATAAGTCACAGGAAAAGTACAAGAGAATACATGATCAACATGGTGTTGAGAAAACATTAAAGGTGGGAGACAGCGCATGGTTACACCTAAATAATGAAAGACTGCAAGGTCCCAGTAAAATGATCAAGGATCCAAGGTAGGGTCGTTTTGAGGTTTTACAGAAGGTGGAAGATAATTCCTACAAACTTAATCTACCCCCATACATGCACATTTACTCTGTATTGAATGTGTAAAATATGAAACTCTATGAACCTTGCATGTTAGACTAGGAACCTTCTGTAGTGAACTTAGCACTAAAGGCTCAGGTAGAATTAGTAGATGACATAGTGTTACAAAAGAAGTCTAGAAATACTAGGAGAGGATAGTATGAGTTCTAGTAGGTGGGGCCGAAAGGACAATTTCCAGGAAAGGCTAAATGGTACTCCAAGGAGAAGTTAGATGAAAATTTTCCTCACCTCATCTAGTAAAATATTTTGGGGACCAAAAGCCTCCCAAAATGGGGAGGTGTGATCTGAAATGGATCAATATATAAGGGTGTTCCCATGAATATTTTTTTGGCAAGCGAAGGGAATGAGAATGATAAAAAAATGATCTTGTTCGAGCTTTTATTAACATCTCAATCGATCTTTTGAAAGCTCGATCGAGGGCTTAACAAAGCACCAAATCGATCTATTTTTTTATTTTTAGAAGCTCGGTCAAGGGTTAAAAAAACTCTAAATTGATCTAGATAGGCCAATTAATGGTTTTCTTAACCCTCGATCTATATTTCAAAAGATTAATATAATAGTTTAATAAATATTGATCTAGATTTTAAAATCTAGATCTATCTTTTTAAAACTCTAGATCGAGCTTTTAAAAGCTATTAACTCAAAATAACCCACACACTTTTTTTAAAATTATTTCAGGAAAGATCGATCGAGATTTCGTTTTAACCATACTTAGACCCTTGATCGAGATATTTAAAAATCCTCCAAAAACCTCGATCGAGAGCTTTAAAAATGGCCTTTTAGCCCTCTTTCTTGTAATTTTAATATATAGAAAGGAAATATAGCATATATAGTTTGTATGTTATATATTTTCTAAATACATATGAGTCCCTTTTAAGTATGGACTAAAACATTACATGTTTACCCTACCTAAACTTTGTCATAGGATGCGCCTTAGGTGGAGGATTTCATACTAATAGATTCGTCAATAAATTGTCTATCCATTGACCTATAACTTACGAGTTTCTAAGTACATATGATAATTACATAAAGTGTACACAACAAAAAACATTCAAAAAATATATACGCCTTAGACCAATTCATGCTCTTCAAAAGGGTATTTTTTTTCAATTTTTGTAACCAATAAAAAAATAGTTTATGTGCACACGTGTACAAAATGCGATTAAAATTTTCAACGATTAGTTTACAAAATTAATAAAAAACTAGAATTTCCAAAATAAATTTAAAAAAGATGTGTGGACCCTAATGTACTTTTTGTATATTATGTTCATATATTTTTCGCTTGATAGAGTCAACGCTAAGATAAAGATAAAGACGTAGNATTTTTCAACCATATTATTTGTTTAAGAAATTTTATGAACTTGTACCAAGGCATTATACATCTCTGGGTATGGTTTCTTGTATAAATCATTTCAAAGATTTTTTGTTTTGGAATGAAATACATTTTTTATTTACTTAAAGAGTACACTTTCTAGCATACATTAGAAATGAAAAGAAAAACTATGAGAAATCTCCGTAACAAAATCTACCATATCATTGGACTGGTGCAATCCATATAAGGGCGACCACTTTTATTTTAATATTGTATTTACTTTATTAATATATAGCTCTATATAAATTGTTTTGTTGTGAATTGTGTATGTGCTTGCTTATATATTTATATATATTAGTCTACACAAATTTAATTGTTATAAAATCAAATTGCAACAAATACACATAACTGTTCAAAAGTAGAATGTTTTAACTAAAGATATATAAATAGATGATAAGTCATTAATTTGTTGAATTTATGTGATGTACTTATTAAAGTTTGATTTTGATTATATATAGAGAAAGATAAGAATACATGAAATTTCTCAGATTTGATAAGAAGGGAATTTTAAACTGAAATTAGATATACATTTATATAAATTTGTTTTGCAATTTAATTAATTTAAATTTGCTTCCGACATGTTCTTGGTTTTATCATTTTTCTTTTTAATATTTTATTGGAGCTGACATGTGACAAACATGACACATCTCACTCACTTGAGCTATAGAAAGGGCCTCTTGACCCAATAAATGTGTTAAAAATCAAATTTTTACCATCACTTTTGGATAAAAAGTATACCCATATTCATAGATTCATTCATAATTTTTCACCTACTTGGATTTTTCAGGGTCGAAAGATTAAATGAATTGGATTGTAGGGTCCATTTTATGGGCATGACTCATTTGGTAGATTTGGGGTTTGGAACCTTCAAGGGCATGTTTGAGGGTCTAAACAACATTTTTGGGGGTAAAACAACATATCACAAATGAAATGGGCCATGAACTGATTTTACACTTTGATACCTTTCCAATGATACAAAGATTACCTCAATCGGAGTCCATATTAAAACGTTCTGGCTCTCGCAAGTTAACCTATGTAGTTGAATATCATGGTACCGAGTGGATTCCATGTCAACTCTTTTTTTTCACACATGTGGAGCTACTCATGTGTGGACCTTCATGAACATTCTAGAAGGACCAAAACACTAACCCTAGTCAGGAGTTGAGGCATGCAAAAACCCAAAAATTAACTGTAGACGACTATCATGTTATTTTAAATACCGGGATGCTAGAAGAAAAAAGGGGGCCAATCTTTTGATGTATTGTATTGTTTCATATTTGAGAAACAACACGAGAGTGGATGTTAGAGAAGAACAAAGAAGATTAGAGATCTTGTACTAGCCATTTTGTCTGCAGAGTCATAGGTAACTCCATAGAGAGTACCATTTGCTTTGTATTTGCATGTTGATATGAAGAGCAAGGCATAGTCCTCACTTGTAGATGGGTTTACTTAGGTATATTGTGTTATTGTATTAATCATGTACTTATTTTCTCTAGATCATCTTTCAATTCCATTATGTTCAGTTTTTTATGGAATTAAATTAACACAATGAACTAAATGTAAGATCAATTATAATAAACTAATCCACTCTACAAGAATTTACAAATCACTTTTTCATATTAAATTTTCTAAGGTATATCTTGTATTTGAAATTAAATACCTAAACAAAAGAGATTAAAAATGACATTCCTATTTATTTAAGACTTATAAACACTAATCTATATCCATCTTTAATTGTCAATCCAACTAGTGTTGCGTGGCAACGGATACCTATCGAGGTTGGAAGGTATGCTGCCACTTTGCTACAGGGATCGTGGTTATGAAAAATTGACTTATCTATATGATATTGGCTAAAGAACATAATCTTGTTTATTTTGTTTTAGATTTTCTATTGATTTCTATTGTGAGAAGATATAAGGATTATACTCTCTGTCTACCATTTGCTACAGGTTTTTCTCTGCCTTTTACAAGATAAACGACACCACAAAAGAGGAATTTTTTAGGCTCCTTCCTCCGTCCATTATTTTCTACTTGTGGAACTCACATCCACCATTTGGCAATTTATAACCTAGGGTAGTTGCTTTAGTCCCCAACTACTATTTCACTTATGTATTTTTTTTTGGAGTTGTCCAAGATTTATGTCTACCAAATACATTGAAACTCTTAACTACCAAATTTTGCAGCTATATTACACACTCAGCTAACGCGCTCTTCCAAGTGTGTCATGCAATGTAATTAACTAGCAATTTTTGCATCTATGTTGATGTCGAATTTATTTTCGGAAGAGAAGAGAGGTAGTGCATGCCGAACTTTTTTTTTTGAAGGGAAGAGAGGTTGTGCATGCAACTCTTGTTGTTGGAAGAAGTCACGTGTTCCATCCAATGTGACTTTCCTTTTAATTCACCCTCTTGGAAATAGATTTGTTTGAGTTTCACATGCGTTGAAACCAAAAAATTGCATTTCAAACCATTCTGATGACGTTGGAACTACAACACTTGTTATTGCTCCTATCGGTGTTCCAATAACGACCATCAGTACTCATTTCTTTCCATCGTTGAAGGCCATCAACAATAAGGCTAGAAACATTAGCGGCATTTTGATTCCTATTGCCATCCCATTGTTTTCACCTTGACATCATGACAATCATCATGTTTACAATATAACATCCAAAATTCGTGTTATTGCAGGTCCTACCGATGTTGTATGTGTCCTTTATAATATTGTATTATTCCTTTTTTTAATGCAACTTACAAAATAAAAGAGCACACGGATGTTACTTGTTCAACCATCCATGAGTCACCAAAATTTGATGCATAGAAACCACGTGGGAATACAAAACCATGCAATGAAGATCATAGCCTAGAAGAGGATACAACTTTGGGAATCCCATTCCTTAACACTCTAATTCTCAATCTACAGTGATTAATTCTCCCAACCTACATTTTACCCAACATGGAAATAATATCATTTAATTTAATGTCTGCTCCTATCACTAGATTCATAGTGCTAGTCCCCATTTTTTTGCAAGATTTATGGCCTCTAGTCATTCCTTCAACCAATGGTGGAGTAATAATGCAATAGAATAGAGGAGGTTTAAGCAACATTGTTAACAGTTCAAGTCCTTGTAGGGATACATGGCATTCACTATATGAATTTTTGCTTGTAGGTGACATTCATGATATGGATTTTTCATCATCCCTTGAGGTCGACTGGTGCATATTGCATGTGGTGCCAGAAAGTGGTAATACAATGACAACCTACCATGTTAACTCTATGACTGAAGCCAACTATTTTTTTTGTAACCGTGGAAAGAACGATATTATCATGTCTGGCAAATCCGTTCCCTTCTACCAGGTTTTGCATATATATTTTGTGTTTGTTGGTGTATGCCAATTTTTCCAATGGTTCTCCTTTCTCAATCATCTTGAACACAAGGAATGATCATTTCATTGCGTGCAGATAGGGTTTCAATGCATGTTAGCTTTGTATGTTGCATAGATTCCCTATGTCTATACGTGCGGGTGGAAGGAGTGGGATATCTTACACAACGAATCTCTATCTTGAGATTTTTTTTATAGCTTTCCTACCTTCATGGAGTTGTGTTACCATTCAGCCCATTCCTCCAGTTAATTTCAATTCGTCCAATGACTATGTTTTAGTATTGAGCTTGGAGGCCCATAACGATGATTTTGATTCTTTACATGGAAACGGTTGGTTTGATGTGTTCTCTACAAGCTAGTTATGGAAAAATTGGTAACTTTGAAGTGTTCCAACTTCTACATAACCACTAGGATTAGGTTTTTAGTTTTCATTCCATCATTCCCATTGTGTTCAGATGTTTCTCTTTATAGGATGCATGTCTACAACCCTCACAACTCTGCATCGTGGAGGTAAGGAATTATACTTTCATTGCCTAATCAAACATTCTAATTGTCAATATCTGTTATGTTCCATGGCTTCCTGAGCCTTCTAGACTACTCATGGTAGCTTAGGTATTTTCCCTCAAGTTCCAAGTGTTTTGGATTGACCCAACGTCCAACCTCAACTACAATTCTTTGCTGTAAATCATGAGGTGTTAATTAGATAAATTTGCATCCTTGAGGATCTAATTACATGGTAACAACACTAGAATATTTATTCATCTTTAGCTTGATACATATTTCCATTTGTATGCAAGAGGCACTTGCTTCCACCCTATAGTGTAATTGGCATAGATCATGTCTTTTACTGCATTGTAGCCATCTCCATAGACAAAATGTACACAAGGAAGATTGAGTTTAAAAATGCATTAACCTAATGTTGAGTTTAAATAACATGTTGGATGGAGGTAAATATATATTTTTTTGTGAAAGCTCCACTGAAGTTCGATTTGTACATGAGGGAACTTGTCAATAGTGAGGAAAATGATTTGTGCATCAGTAAAGAAAGATCAGTCTAATTATGAATAATTGTAAAGAAAAGTGTTAGAAATAAAAAATTATATAGTAGAAGAAGGAAGCCGGGGAGCTTTTATGCAACTGAGGTTTTTATCAACCATAGGAAATTTAGGCATCTTCCCTCAGGGAAGCGACCCATCCGATTGAATTTTAATTATAAACCTGAAAACCCTAGAAATACAGTTGTATGAGATTGAAATTTAACATAGTTGAAACTGGGTATCTTCCTTGGGGAAAGAACGATCCATGTCCATTCTAAATTGTTTGTGCATTATATGTCATTTGGATCTAGACAAGAACGATCTCCACCCTGAATAGATTTTTTGTGTTATTTGAAGTCCAGGTAAAACTTGGGCATCTTGCATGGGGAGAACGCAGATGCCAACACCAAAGGGAGATAGCAAAGGAAAAACAATAGATAACATAGGTTGGTTTTTTTAATATTTCTTCAATAAAATTATATTTATGAAATTGATTATCAATGATAGATTTACAAAAAACATTCATTTCACTTTTTCTCCGTAGGATTGAGTGTAGAGTGTTGAAAATAACTTGACACAAAAATAGTGATTTGCTTAGATCCACCAAAAATCCATTTGTCATTTTGTATTTTTACCAAGTGACTGGAGAGCGACACATCTTTCCCATGCACGGGAAATGGAGACAACATGAAAATTTCAATGGATTCAGGTCGTCAGCAATAGCAATAACAATGAAGTTCCTTCCAAGCCTTTGCATACTTGAGCTTGGAATTGGATAATTCGATTCCATAGGAAGAAGGCGGTGGATTGGAAGCATGATCTAGGTAAAATAATTTGTTTTTCCATGTTCAAAAATATAATTTGCTTGGAAAGGGAATATATAGTTGAGCATAGTGTATATATGAAATTTAGAATATACTTACTTGCACCTAATTCACTATTGATTTATGTAATTCCCTATAATTTGATTTAGTGAACTTGATAGACTCCCAAAGCACCAACATAGATTGTAATTTGATCCAATGAATTTAATAGACTTCCAAAGCATCAACGCGGACTGTAATTTGATCTAGTAATTTTGAAATGTCATTTAATCCATTGTAATTTCGTATTAAGGTATAGTTGATATGGCGAGGAAAGTTAAACTTATTCAAAGAGATACATAAATTTGAATAGAGGTGAGTAGTGAATGGACTTTCTAGGAGGAAGAAGCATAGGAGGAATCATGGCCATTATTTCATGCAAAGAGAAGTGGCAGTTTGTATAGAGCTAAGGAGTATATCCCTGTGGAAACAAGTAGGGAGAAGGCTATGGAGTGCTTGGCGGTAGTTGTAATAGAGGTGGCGATGGTGTGGCAATGGAGACCATGGCATTGGATGTGATGGAAGTGTGGAGGAGGCGGTGAACTGTCAAGCCATTGGAATAAGGTCAGGAAGACACCACATGAGTGAATGCAATAAAAATATTTCTCCTTCCCAAGAATCCCACCGTCGCCTAGGAAATAAGACTTCAAGTTGATTAACCAATAGTCATTTAGATAAATCAATTATAAAATTTTAAGAAAAATAGAAATATCATGTTGCAATGTAAAACTATGCCAAATATACAATATTTTATAGTAAAAAAAACAACTAATATGCAGTCAATGCAAATCGAAAACAATATACATATTCCTTAGGTAAAATAAGCACTAAGAAGGATGAAACATACAATTGAGATATTACATATTACATTATATTTGAATAGGGTGGTGATGTCCAATAGTTAAAAAAAATATATGCTAAATATAAATCTCTCATCATTATTTAGAGGACACAAGATTTAATATTTTATTTTATATACTAATTTTGTATAATATATCATACTAAAACAAAGTAAATGAATGTGCATTTATATATGTTTTTTATTTTAAAAATTGAAATATATATAGATATTTTTTATTTCAATTATAAAATTATATATTGTATGTGATCGTTAACACATGATGCATAGATCAACAATCCAGCAAAGAACGATCAGCACACAACCTGAAAATCTGCGACTAACCTTTGCAATCAACAATTTGCATGGAGATCAACCTCTAGTGATTTGTGAGGAGATATGTTCCATTGTTTCCACGCTATGCACAAGTTGGGGATCGGGAACTGCTACTTCATGCAGATGGAACTTGTGAATTTTTTATAAGATACGCATCATGATCGAAATCGGGGTCAACTAAGCCGGTTTTGGGAGATATGCCCTCTTCCAAGGAATCTTTTGGAATGGATCCACCCCTATATTTGAGTCCATATGAGTGTCGAAGAATTTTAGATGAATCCTTCAAGGATTTGGTGGCTACCACGTCTCCCTCACCTTTGTCTACCCCAGAATCCAGCGATGTGAACTTCATGAAGCATTTACTCTCTCCTTGAATCCAGATCACGTCAGCAACTTGAAGATTGAAAGGCTTGGCTCTGAGTAAGAAAGGTCTGATGGGTCAGTTTATAGAAATTTGGCATTCTCCAAAAACTATGGACATTTGGATAAACAAAAATTGGATTCCCTCGATCTCGGGGGGCTGCAACGTTATTTCTACAGAAAGGGTTTTTTTACCTTCTTGTTTGAAAACAAAGCTGATAGAAATCCTATCTTCAGGAGCAGACCATACTTCATGGGTCCTCATGCCTTATATCTAAACTATTGGAGCCTATCTTTCGAACCATAAAATAATGTGCCATCGACAGTTCCGGTTTGGGTTTTCCTCGCACATATTCCCTTGGGATGCTAGAATGGTTAAACTCTACAAGCAATAGGAAACTCTCTCGACAATTACATTGACAAAGAAAAACCAAAGGGCCCTTTTTTTTCCTTTGCAAGGATTTGTGTAGAAGTATATCTGGAGAAAGGCCTACCAGAAGTCATAAACTTATACATGGACATATGGGAACACATGCAAAAGGTAGACTATGAACAACTACCCTTCAAGTGCAAGAAGTGCCATGAATACGGTCACTTCATCAAAAACTGCCCAAAGATAGTTCAATAAACCTCATAAAATAATCAAGAGGAAGGATGACAACAAACAAAAAGGAGAAAAAAAAATGCCTCCAGTATCAAGTGAGGTGTAGCCAAAGATAAGCAAGGAAAAGCCTAAAGAAGTAAAAGAAGTCTCGACCAGTAACCAATTCTAGGCATTGCTCATGGAAGAGGGAGAAGTATCATCCTTAGAAATAATATCAGCTAAAACAGAAGAAGAAGAAACCCATGCAGGCACGAGTGTCCCTCCTCTGTCTCCCAGAAATGGAAGGAACGAAAAAGCTCCGGAAGGGTCTACAACACTAGGGGGAACATGGGAAGAGATGGTAAAACATAGCAAAGTCACACCGTATGGTTTCTCCCCAGAACAATCGCCTTCACAAGGATCTCAGGAATCACATGAAGTATCCTTGCAACCAAATACCAGAGGAAGAGAGTTGCAAAGATACCTTAGAGAACAAGAAGCAGAAAGAGAGTTAGAGCTAGGGAGACATAGAAGTATCGAGGAAACGAAACTCCTTCAGTATCCTAAAAATCCAGGAGGGGCAAGAACATATGGTAGATCCCGAGCAGGATCTCAATCATTAAAGAAATGTTGAAAACTGTCTCTTGGAACTGTAGGGGTTTGGGAAGTTTAAGAAAAGTAGAAGAAATACAATAGATAATCAAATCTAAGAGGCTAGACATACTACTACTCCAAGAGACAAAAATTCCAGATGTGGAGGCTATGGTACTTTCATGTCTTTTCTAGAAAAATAGAAAAGGTAAAGCCATAAGCTCTAGAGGAGAATCTAGGGGAATAGCCACCATAATCCCAGGTAAATATTTGGTCAAATCAATCAAGGAAATCCATCACTGGTTATTGACATAAATTTAGGAAAATGAGGGCTTAATTTCTTTATACATCTGTGTTATAGTTGATTTTACCACACTTGGTAGGTCACACATTTATGGCCTTCCATGTCCTTATGCAGACTCCTTGGACCCCATGGAATTATATTATACTTTGATGTTCCAAGATTATCCCCAAAAATCACATTTTTATACCTATACACTACTTTTGAAGCCATACTCGCATGTATACACAGATTTTGACCTCAAACCCGCGAACATCAGGATGTGTGCATAAAGACAAATGTTTTTGGATATTTCCTCATATGAGCACAAATAAATTGACTCTTGGCATTCCAAATTCCTTGAGAACTCTCGGATTCGACCCTCCATTACCTCTTTGGAGTGCTATATATTGAGCCTCTTGGATACATTGAAGGAGGAGAAATTGAAGAGTAAGGAAACTATAGTCCATTGTTGCCTCAGTTTTGCTTATACTTGAGTCTGCATCCCTTTGTCCCTTTGGAGAACATACTGTTCTTCCCAAGATTGCCTTTTCTTTGTGAGCTTTCTATCGAGAGATAGAGGATTAAAGTGGTGGAGGCCCAGGTGTGGGACTCAGTTTCTCCGGTTCGCAGAAGTGCCGACAGAGTTTATCACTACTGTATCTCTGTTTTATTAATAGAAATATCTTTTCATGTCCAATACATGTGCATTTTAAATATGAATATTGAATCCATGGATGTATTTACTTGCTTATACATGATTGATTATATATGCTAGAGTAGTTATAACACATTTATATATATCATGCTTGCTTTGTTTGTTGTTGTTGAGAGCAAATTGTAATTGCAATTGCATTGGAAAAGCTCAACGGGGATCTACTTCAAATGTCTGGAATAAGGTACAATTCTATATACCTTAGTGTTATATTTTCTTATTGCTCTCGCATATTGGGAAAGATATATCTCTGGTGTCATACTGTCTTTTGTGGTACCCCCAAGCCATAGTAAGTTTCTCTCCGTAACAGAATTGGCGACTCCACTAGGAATGTTCCTAGTTGTTTTTGTTTGGGGATTGGGTATACAATGTGATTGAATTGCTCTTTATTTCTATGTTTCTATGTCGGGGTTTGAGGTATTTTTTCCCAGTAGTGTCTTTTAGGAGTAATTTGATCTTGGCTTATCATTTTTCCCTCTTTTTCTTCCTGTACGCGAGTATTTGCATTACAGTTGTGTATACACATGGTTTTCTCTTGAATTTTCACGTATGTACGTAGGTTTACTGCATACAGTCACATATGATTTTATTTTGAGCTTTATGTGGAGGATTGAGTGTTGCTAGGTGATTTTTAATGATTGTTGAGTCTTCTTGGGTGTTGTTGGTGTTTGTATACAGCCTCTGTTTCTGACCATAGACCCCTTTTTATTTATTTTTAATTAGATTTTGTTCTTGTCATTCATTTTTTCCTTTTTGTTTTGGGATTAGTGAATTAGGTCTCTTTTATCTTGGTGCCTTGCTTGGCTGCTATCTATGAGCGGTTACATGGTCTAATAGTTGTGTAGTCTATTATTGCTTTTATATCTCATTTATTTCAAAAAATACAAAAATATTTTGCTTTTTCATACTTATGCATTCTTGCATTTTTTTACTTGCATGGTACTTTCATTACGTTTTGCTAATTGAATTGTAGTTAGGAGTTCATTTAGCAATGATTACATTCTGATTTGAAGGAAAAAACTTGCATCTCATGTAGTGGCATACCCTGTTTTTCATTCTACAAAATTGGACTTGGCATTATTTGTTAGGTGTGCATATTTATTTCACTGCTGAGTCACAATATCATTAGTTGCACGACCATTTCCCTTTGAGTAATCACAACCATTAAAATCAACTCTTAATTAAAATGAACTACACATTTTTTTTTATAGGGTTCACCAAAAAGATTAGGATTTAGAGTCTTGGAATAGTTCATTATGAGTCAATTCTCCAAGACTACTAAACAAAACAATTAGGTGTCTATCCATGTGAGAGTGAGAAATCCTTGGTATAATTAGTGTTTCGCAGGAAGCTCCTCTTAAACAAGAGTCAATGTAAAAACCCCAAATTTTCACAAAAATTTAAAATTTTGAAATAACATAAAATGCTGAGACTGCAGTTTATTAACAACTAACGGTTAGCAATAAAAGAAACAGTTAATAGATTAGTTTGCATAAACTCAATTATGTTAACTCAGCAGTTTTCTTATTAACACAATCTTAAGTTTGACTTGCACATTAATTCTACATTTGGTTTATTGATGAGTTCTATTTATGACAGTAGGTGAAATTTGACTTTGAATTCTGGGGATTACTTAGCATTTATGCTAACACAGATGGATTACTTGTTCTTACAGGTTTACAGGTATGAATGACTGAGTATCATTTTTAAATTCATAAAGCATCCTGCAATATTTCTATTTGCAATTAATAAGCTTAGATTATAAGCTGCTATAATCCAACCTACTTCCGTAAGGTAACACAGTTTATTTTCTTCTGTTGCTATTGTAAACGAAGTTCAGATGATTGTATTTCTTCCTGTAGAGTATGTAGAGATAGTACTACTTCCTTTGGTTTTGAACAATTTAATTTATCTGCTTGATAATCTTTATTTCAATATGCATACCTTAGCAATTCTATATTACATTTCTTGTATTAAGTTCTATCTAAGAATGACTTCCAGGGTTGGTGTTTTTCTTATAGAGCCAATCTTTTCATCTTATGTTAACCTCAGTAATTTGGTAAAAATGTAAAACTATATTCCAAGTAATGAGAAACTGCCACAACTTCTAAGATAAGATCTCATGGATCTGTATTAAGTAAAAGAGTTCATAGGAAAATGTTCTTACATTTTACTTTGCCATTACACAGTTTGCTAACAAAACTTTGCTAGTTTCTAAGGTTTATAAATATGCATAAACTATTTGTTTATCGACATAAAAGGTTTTATTAATGTTGCATTTGCATAATACTTATGATCCTACTCAAAACGATGCTATGCAAAGTACTCAAGTTGAATGCTGTGTAATAATTTATACCACCATGAAAAGAACTGGAACTAATAGATAGTTATTATTACACCATTAACTAGACTGTTAATAAGACAATGATTTCATAATTATCTTAAAATACTATTGATAACAACTTAGTTATTATACTACCTATATCACAATGATGATATTAGTATATAAGCTTTGATGAGTTGTAACCAAAAAAAGGGGTTAATACCTATATAGGGATTATGCTTATTACTACGATAAATGTTTATATAATCTTTTAACATCTCCACAAGTTAATTATTAGTGCAAACTTACAATAGAGAAATATGATTCTCACGAGATTTACTAGCAAAATCTCGTATCATTGCTTACCAATAAAATATGCAAGGTTTCTTTTGGGTCACGAGGATATAAAGTTATAATATGTGTTATGTCAACGTTATCATAATGTTGCATACCCACGCCAATAATGAGCTATGCACCAAATGTTAAAACTATTATCGTATGATTTGAAACCCATGCAAACTATAATGCTGTTTGATGAAATCATTTGGGAGATTAATTGATTATTATGTATCGCAGGTGACTATGGAAATTCAACCCACTGCATGATTATATTGATGCGGCCATGTGAAAATTCCTTGGCCAAGCACTGGTTGCATAAATAGTTGTCAACCCTAACCCTTGGATTATTTGAATTCCAACATTTGCGTTGGCCCTTTGGGATGCTTTGCAAGCTCCCATGATGGTAGTGAGTGGAAGCTAGTTCCAGAGGCTCCAACACTGGTGTTTGTTGTGTGTTACTCCCTTGAGCTGGGTTCTGTTGCTCACCTCTACTGTGATTTCTTAATTTTGGTTAGAGTTCACTGCCCTCCTTGCACATGGATTTACGGCCCGCCCATAACTCCTTTTTCTGCCCTTCTATCGTGGTCTCTCATTGGTGAAAGCTTGAGCTTATTGTGTGTGATTGTGAAGCTCCTTCATCATAGGGTTTTAGAGTTTAGTTTTCCTGCTTGTATGTTGGTGACAGTCCGACTCCATGCTTGTTGACTCCTTCGCAGCCATTGCTCAAGCTTACCTACACCCCTGCTGTTAGTGTGAAAAGAACCAGAGTACCATCATTTCCATCCTCGGCGAGACTGAGGGTTTGTCTCTTTTTAACGTTGGTTATGGTGTTGTTATTCGTCTGAGGTTCCATCATTTTCACTTCTAGTTGAAGTAGGTAAAAGAAAATTAAGAGCTATTACTATTTATGGTTCCTTCCTGCATAAGGGGTTTTGAATTTTAACTCTGGTTCTTTTACAATGCAGGTTGGCTCGTCTCCAAAGTTGACAGTCTTGCTGCACAGATGGCTCCACGAATAGTCCATGGTAAGCTCCGGTTTTGAACATGGTTCTCCCTGCTTGTACAGACTTTTGCAGTTGGAAGAAGTCTCAACCGTGTTGCACCCAGTATGGGGTTGCTGTTCGTCATTTTTATAGTTTTTGCTTTGGTTTAAACCCTTGATTTTCACAAGGTTCGGCTTTAAGCTATGTCTTGTAGTGCTCTCCTCTTGGTTTAGTGAAGAACTTGCAGTTTTGTAATATTATGTTAATACTTGTTCATACTCTAAAACAAGATATAGGTGCTCGGCTCTTAGCTGAGTTTTTGTACTCGGTTAATGTTTTGACTTACATTCGGCCTTTGGGTTAATTGATATAATGTGAATATATTTTTAAGACAGTTTGTCTTCAGCTTTCATTCATTTTCATTTATGTACTTTTATTTTATCTCTGTCTGAATGAATTAAATTCCTCCTGTTAATACTTATATAAAAATAATTTAAGCTAATTACTTATCCTAGGTTACAGCTGTAATGGTTTTTGCATATTAAATAATACTGGGTAACTTCGGCTCAGAATTACAAGCTAGGGTTTTTACCCTATTTAACTTGTAGAATAATAATTCCTTTATTGTTTTTTATTATTTTAGGTTACTGTTAACAGTATTTAAAACTATTCTAGTGACTCAAGGATTTCCTAAGTTAGGGTTTTTATGAAAGTAATCTCTATTTCTTTTTAAATATTCCTTCAGTTTGTTTTAAATCAGTTCTTAATTTGTAAACAAAAATGTTGAGTTAGTCCTATTATTTGTAAGTACTATAATTTCTTAAACTTGTAATTGTACATACAGTTTGTTAATAAAGACTGTGACCAGTCTGTATTAGTTTAATTCGTTCAGTAGTATTATATTTTATTAGCTTAACTATTTTCTTTTAAATTACTAGGAATTGAAATAAGGGTTTTGACCCTGTCATTACTCCTTCACAAGTATAATCTGTTTGTAAAAGTTACAGGACAATTTCTCGTTAAAATACTTATTTAATTTAACATAAGTTACTATTGTATCTTAGTTTTTTTTATTATATAAAAATGCTGTTGGAGCTAAATAATTCTTTGTTAAGATATTCTTTATCTTTAGATTAATTTGTCTTTTAGAATTTATTTATGTTACTAAATCCTACCCAAGGTTCGAATAGTTGTAGGACAAGTTCATTATTATTATCAGTATAGAAATAAACTAAAAGAACCATACTTAATTCCTTGCTTAACATAATAAGATAAGCATTACATCTGAGTTGTTTCTATTTCCTCCGTTTCTAGTTAATAGTATAGTTTACAAAAGAAAGTAATGTGTAAAAGAAATAACTTACTTGAACAACTCATGAATATAATACATTGCTATCAGTAAAAATATTATGGCTATTTTTTTTCTAGCATTCTTATTATAACAGTTTGGTTTAAACAATAAACTTAACTAGGAAGATTAATATTATTTTCTGAAAACAACTATCTACAGAATATAAATGATTCCAATACTCTGAAATACATAATGACTCTATTCATATCAGATTTCTTTCTTATCCTTCACCTATTTCAAAATATATTTCCTGTGCTAGAGTATGGTCTGGTCCATTCCAGACGTGGAAAAACACAGGTAGGATTGTTTTTCATCAACTACAGATTCAACATTTCAAATAACTTAAGGATTACAATCTCTATCAGTTCACTACTAAACATTTAAACATCCATTAATCATTCAATTTCACATATAAACTTTAAACACAACAATGTAAAAGACTGTAGAACCTGTTTAAGCTGGACAACAACAGTGTTGGGAGGCCATTACTCCCTACCAACTCCTGGAGAGCGCTCAAACAACGTCTCTTCAGGACCCCCGAGCCTGTTCCTGGTCTCCTTGGCTGAGAACTGGTGGAGCAGTAAAAAAATACTAGTCCAATGACTCAGTAATATCTCTGCACTTAGCAGTAAGATCCTTCAGCTGAAAAGCTGCACTAGATCACTATATACAGTTTACCCCTCAAACACCTTCCACAGATTCCCTTCCCATTGAAATCCTTTGAAGTACATTCACCTGAATGATTCTCTTCTTGGAATGAGTAGCCTCAACTCTCTTCAATGGGAATTTTTATTAAGATTTCCTAGGTCTTTTTGGGTTAGTTTTCATTAATTGAGCCACCTGCTCTGATCCCACTTTCTTGGGGGATTATGACCCTAAATGTAGGGAGGTTGCCATCTGCAACATTGGAAGTGTTTGAGGATGCTGCCACTTGTCTATTTGCTCTCCACTTAGTCTCCTCCACCAACTTGACCAGTAAACACTCTTTTAATAGCTCTCCCAAGCTGTTGTCTCCACTTTTATTTATTGATAATTAAAATATTCAGAATTACATTCAACATCCTTGACTCTGCTGAGTCATTAATTACAACTTAGCATAAAATTTAACATATTGTCTTACAATAAAATAAAATAAAATATGATAATATTATTTTTGTAAAATTGGGGTATGTGACATACACACCGCCTTAGAATATAACATCGTCCTAGATGTTATTTATTCTTCATCCTCATAATTCCCCTAGAACAGAATTGGATATGCATCTCGCATTTTACTTTCCAATTCCTAGGTGGCTTCCTCTGGACTAAGGTGCTTCCATTGCACCTTCACCTATCCAATGGTGCGGTTCCGAAGTGTGATCTCCCTCCTCCTGAGGATACATTTTGATTCCACCAGAAAATCTCCTTCTGGTTCCACCTGTACATCATTCCAGTTAACAACATGAGTAGCATCATGAACATATTTCTTTAAAACAGAAATGTGGAAAACATTATGTACTCTTAAATTTGGTGGTAATGCTAATTGATAAGCTACTTGTCCAATTCTAGATAGAATTTCAAATGGACCACAGTAATGTGGTGCCAACTTCGCACAACTCCCCAGTATTAGAGAGCTCTTTTTGGGCCTTACCTTGATGAACACATGTTTACCTACCTAAAACTCCTTTGGAGTTCTTTTTAAGTCTGCTTGACTTTTCTACTGATCCTGTGCTACTTTCAGATTTCCCTGCACTTGTTTTACAATTTCTTCCATTTCTTTTAACAGTTCTGGACCTAATACCAATCTATCTACTGGATTACTCCAAGAGATAGGAGTATTACATTTCCATTCATATAAAATTTCAAAAGGACTAAATCTGGCTGATGTATGATAATTATTATTATAAGCAAATTCTACCAGATGTAAATAGTCCTCCCATTTACCTGGCGGGTCTTTCACATACATTCTTAATAGATCTTCTAATACTTGGTTTACCCTTTCAGTTTGTCCATCTGTGTGAGGATGGAAAGAAGTACTAAAATTTAATGTAGTCTTTAACCCTTTAAACAAAGACTTCCAAAAGTTTCCTATGAATTTAGGATCTCTATATGAGATTATGAACTTTTGGTACTCCATGCAATCGAACAATCTGTTTTAGAAAAATATCAGCTATGTTTGTAGCTTTATAAGTAGTTTTAATAGGTATAAAGTGAGCTGCTTTGCTTAACTTATCAACTACTACCATAATATAATCATTCTGATTTTGATTGTTTGGCAGTCTAGTAATAAAATCTAGACTAATTATCTCCCATTTCCAGCTAGGAATGGGTAATGGCTGAAGCAAACCAGCTGGGTGTTGATGTTCAGTTTTTACTTGTTGACATTAAAGACACCTAGCAATATATTCTGCTACTTCAATTTTCATATTTGGCGAGAAATACTCTTTTCTTAACATGGTTATAGTTTTTTGATAACTTGGATGACCTGAATATGGAGTTTTATGTATTTCTTCCAGAATTAACAGCTTAACTTTAGGTACGTTAGGTACATACATTCTATATTTATATAGTAAAAATCCATTTTCATTTAAACTGTAACCTTTAATTAAGTTTTTTGTTGGATTTTCTTTAGTTTTAACTTGCAAACTCGGGTAAATTTCATCTTGTTCTATTCCTTCTTTAAACTGTTCATCCAAATCTGTAGCATAAGTGCTGATAACTGCTGTAAAATTTAGCTTTGCATTTCTACTTTATGCATCAACAACTTTATTTTCTTTACCTTTTATATGCTAAATTTCAAAATCATACTCGCTTAAGAAAGCTAACCACCTAGCTTGTTTGGCATTTAAATTTAGCTGATCTAAAAGATACTTCAATCCTTTATTGTCAGTCATTAAAATAAATTTTCTGCCAATTAGGTGATGTCGCCACATCTTTAAGGCGTGTATTACCGTTGCTAATTCCAGATCATATGTTGCATAATTCTTTTCATGAACTTTTAACTTTCTAGACTCATAGGCAATAACATGCCCTTCTTGAGTTAGAACACCGCCTAAGCCATCATTACAGGCGTCAGTGCACACTACAAATTCTTTATTAGGATCCGCTATTCTTAAAATAGGTGCGTTGGTTAATAAAGTTTTTAACTTTTTAAATATTTCTTCACATTTCTAATTCCAGTCGAACTTCTTTCCCTTCTTTTGCAAGGAAGTTATTGGATTTGCAATCCTCGAAAAACCTTCAATGAACCTTTGGTAATAACTGGTAATGCCCATGAAAGATCGAACATCTGTCACATCCTTAGGAACCTGCCAATCTTCGATTGCCCTTATCTTTTCAGGATCTACGAAAATTCCTTCCTTGGTCACCACATGACCTAAATACCGAATCTTATCCTTGAAGAAATCACATTTACTAAACTTTGCGAAGAGTTGATGATCTCGCAACTCTTGCAAAACAATTTTTAGATGTTCTTTATGTTCTTCTTCATTTTTTGAATAGATTATAATGTCGTCGATAAATACGACCAAAAACTTATCTAAATACTTATGCATAACGTTGTTCATTAAACACATGAAAATAGTTGGGGCATTGGTAAACCTGAATGGCATTACGACAAATTCGTAATGACAATATCTAGTTCTGAAAGCTGTCTTAAAGATGTATTCATCTTTAATCCTTACTTGATGATATCCAGACCTTAAATCTATTTTCAAAAACATTGTGGCTCCATGTAGTTGATCAAACAGATCATCTATGTGGGGAAAGGGATATCGATTTTTGATGGTCATCTTGTTTAATTGACGGTAATCTATGCAAAGTCGCATAGTTCCGTCCTTCTTCTTAACGAAGATGACAGGTGCCCCCCAGGGAAACACAATTGGTCGAATATAATTTTTATCAATTAATTCTTTTAATTGAGATTTTAATTCATTAAGTTCGAGTATGTTCATTCGATAAGGGGCATTTGAGCTGGGTATTGCATCCGGTACCAGCGCAATGTTGAAATCCAATTCCCTTTTCAGAGGTAATCCCAGAATCTCTTCTGGGAATACATCAACATATTCTCTTAAGAATGATATGTCTTCCACTTTTAACTTATCTATTTTAATTAAACTTTCCTCATCAGTTATTGTTACTGCATAAGCTTTCCATCCCTTCCTAACAGCTCTCTTAAGCTGTAGGGCAGAAATCTGCCTTATGGTGGTTTTTCTAGGGATTCCTTTAACACTTACTGGTTTTTAATCACTGTTTAAACAAGTGAAAGTTTTATCATAATAGTTTAGAATTACTCTATGTCATTCTAACCAGTCCATACCAATCAACAAATCAGAAGAACCAAGAGGAAAAACATTAAGCTTAACAACAGTTTCAAAATTATCCATAACTATTGCACATTCTTTAACAAAACAAGATACTTTTCTTTTAGCACTAGTGGCTAACTAAACTAACCATGAATTCTCAAATTTTTCAACAGATAACTTACATTTTTCTACTATTTGAGGTGCAATATAAGTGAGACTAGCTCCTGGATCAATCAAAATAATTACAGGGGTCTGATTTATCATATCTTCTACTTCCACCATGGAAGTCTGATATTCAGCTTGTCGATTCTCCAAGGCTGCATTGATTCTAGGCATGCTCCTTGTTATCTCTCCAACGGTCATCTCCTCATGTATGGTATGAATATTGCTAACAGTCTTCTTCCAATTTGGATAAACTGAAGCATAGTGTGGGCCATTACACTCCCAGCACTTGATAGGCTCTTTGCGCTCAAAGTTATTGGTAAAATTTTCATGATTATTTGCAAATTCCTTACCTTTAGAATTATTCTGGTTGTTGGGTGTATTGTTCTTATTTCCTTGGAAGTTCTTGTTATTAGGATAATTTTTGGCCTTATTGCTCTTAGAGTTTCTATTAGGCACAAAATCCTTCTTCTTTTGTTCAAACTGATTATTATTTTTCTTAGCCTTCCAGTTGGCCAAGCTTTCTTTCTTCTGATTCTGCTCAAAACAAAAGTTATCTTTTCTCATAGCTTCTTCCAAGGTCTTTGGGTTATCATATTCAATTCTATCCTTAATATGATAAGGTAAAAAACTGAGGAAACGTTGTACCTTTGGTTTCTCATCTACAAGGTATGGTATATACCTAAGTAGACTTAAGAACTTGCTGTTCAGATCCTTCATTGTCATGGATCCTAACTTCAGCTCATAAAATTCCTTTTCGCTTTCCTCATAATATTGCTCAGATAGAAATTTCTTTTTGAAATACCTCTTAAAGGTACTCCAGTTTACATTTTTCTCTTTTATTCCCTTAACTCTTTTCAAGTCTTGCCACCAAATGTCAGCCTTTCCTGAGAGGTTGTAAATAGCCATTCTAGCCTTTAACTGGTTAGAATAGTTATATATTTGAAAGTAATTCATCCCAGATAACTAGGATTCAGCTTCCTCCCCCTTCTCAGTCTCTCCATTAAAGGTTGGTGGTTTTATCTTTTTGAATTCCCTGAAAATCTTCTCATAAGGTTTGTATTTCCTCTTTTTAGTGTACTGATTATCATCACTACTGCCACTAGTAGAATGGTAATTTCGTTGTTCACCAAACACTTTAGAAGATGAACTAATTTCAGTTTTAGTATGTTTCATCTTTTTAGATTTACATTGATGACTTGTATCTTATGATTCTGTTCTTCTACCCCTACCCTCTGTTTGAAACTTTTCAGTTAGGATTTGGTTAGGCTCTTCTTGAGCCCTCAGAATCCTTTCATTTTCTCGCTTTACAGACTCCATTTCAGTTTTTAGGTCTTTTACAGTTTGTAACAATTTTGAGGAATTGGTAGTTAAATCCTCTGGTATAGGATCTCTTGGTAGATTTCCTGTTTCATTAACTGGATATTCTTCCTCTGCATAGTCTTCCAACCTTTCCATACCTATGTGTTAAACTTTAGAAAACAATTCTCTGTTGGATAACATTTAAAAGAAAAATACTTCAGCATAATAATTTAGTTTACTGTTTCCTAAAAGCTAGTTGGGCTTCATCAAAGCCTAGTGTTTGAACCTTGTGCTCTGATACCACATGTCAAAACCCCAAATTTTCACAAAAAATTAAAATTTTGAAATAACATAAAATGCTGAGACTGCAGTTTATTAACAACTAACGGTTAGCAATAAAAGAAACAATTAATATATTAGTTTGCATAAACTCAATTATGTTAACTCAGCAGTTTTCTTATTAACACAATCTTAAGTTTGACTTGCGCATCAATTCTATATTTGGTTTACTGATGAGTTCTATTTATGACAGTAGGTGAAATCTGAATTTGAATTCTATGGCTTACTTAGCATTTATGCTAACGCAGATGGATTACTTGTTATTATAGGTTTACAGGTATGAATGACCGAGTATCATTTTTAAATTCATAAAGCATCCTGCGATATTTCTATTTGCAATTAATAAGCTTAGATTATAAGCTGCTGTAATCCAACCTACTTCCGTAAGGTAACACAGTTTGTTTTCTTTTTTTGCTATTGTAAACGAAGTTCAGATGATTGTATTTCTTCCTGTAGAGTATGTAGCGACAGTACTACTTCCTTTGGTTCTGAACAATTTAATTTATCTGCTTGATAATATTTATTTCAATATGCATACCTTAGCAATTCTATATTACATTTCTTGTATTAAGTTATATCTAAGAACGACTTCTAGGGTTGGTGTTTTTCTTATAGATCCAATCTTTTCATCTTATGTTAACCTCAGTAATTTGGTAAAAACGTAAAACTATATTCCAAGTAATGAGAAACTGCCGCAACTTCTAAGATAAGATCTCATGGATCTGTATTAAGTAAAAGAGTTCATAGGAAAATGTTCTTACATTTCACTTTGCCATTACACAGCTGGCTAACAAAACTTTACTAGTTTCTAATATTTATAAATATGCATAAACTATTTGTTTATTGACATAAAAGGTTTTATTAATGTTGCATTTGCATAATACTTATGATCCTACTCGAAACGATGCTATGCAAAGTACTCAAGTTGAATGCTGTGTAATAATTTATACCACCATGAAAAGAACTAGAACTAATAGATAATTATTCTTACACCATTAACTAGACTGTTTATAAGCCAATGATTTCATAATTATCTTAAAATACTATTGATAACAACTTAGTTATTACACTACCTATATCACAATGATGATATTACTATATAAGCTTTGATGAGTTGTAACCAAAAAAAGGGGTTAATACCTATATAGGGATTATGCTTATCACTATGATAAATGTTTATATAATCTTTTAACATCTCCACAAGTTAGTTATTAGTGCAAACTTACAATAGAGAAATACGATTCTCATGAGATTTACTAGCAAAATCTCGTATCATTGCTTACCAATAAAATATGCAAGGTTTCTTTTGGGTCATGAAGATATAAGGTTATAATATGTGTTATGTCAATGTTATCATAACGTTGCATACCCATGTCAATAATGAGCTATGCACCAAACGTTAAAACTATTATCGTATGATTTGAAACCCATGTAAACCATAATGCTGTTTGATGAAATCATTTGGGAGATTAATTGATTATTATGGATCGCAGGTGACTATAGAAAGTCGACCCACTGCATGATTATATTGATGCGGCCACATGGAAATTCCTTGGCCATGCACTGGTTGCATAAATAGTTGTCAACCCTAACCCTTGGCTTATTCAAATTCTGACATTTGTGTTGGCCCTTTGGGCTGCTCTGCAAGCTCCCATGGTGGCCGTGAGTGGAAACTAGTTACAGAGGCTCCAACACTGGTAGTTGTCGTGTCTTACTCCCTTGAGCTAGGTTCTGTTTCTCACCTCTACTGTGATTTATTAATTTTGGTTAGAGTTCACTGCCGTCCTTACACATGGCTTTACGGCCCGTCTGTAACTCCTTTTTCTACCCTTCTATCGTGGTCTGTCATTGGTGAGAGCTTGAGCTTATTGTGTGTGATTGTGAAGCTCCTTCATCGTAGGGTTTTGGAGTTTATTTTTCATGCTTGTATGTTGGTGACAGTCCGACTCCATGCTTGTTGACTCCTTCATAGCCATTGCTCAGGCTTACCTACACCCCTGCTGTTAGTGTGAAAAGCACCAGAGTCCCGTCGTCTCCATCCTCGATGAGAATGAGGGTTTGGCTCTTTTTAACGTTGTTTGTGGTGTTTTTATTCGTCCAAGGTTCCATCATTTTCACTTCCAGCTGAAGAAAGTAAAACAAAATTAAGATCTATTACTATTTATAGTTCCTTCCTGCATAAGGGTTTTTGAATTTTAAATAACTCTGGTTCTTTTACAATGCAGGTTGGCTCATCTCCAAAGTTGACAGTCGTGCTGCATAGATGGCTCCACTTATAGTCCATGGTAAGCTCCGGTTTCGAACATGGTTCTCGTTTCTTGTACAGACTTTTGCAGTTGGAAGAAGTCTCGGCCGTGTTGCACCCAGTATGGGGTTGCTGTTCGTCATTTTTATAGTTTTTTCTTTGGTTTAAACCCTTTATTTTCGCAAGGTGACTTTGGCTTTAAGTTGTGTCTTATAGTGCTCTCCTCTTGGTTTAGTGAAGAACTTGTAGTTTTGTAATAATATGTTAATACTTGTTCATACTCTAAAGCAAGATATAGGTGCTCGGATCTTAACTGAGTTTTTGTACTTGGTTAATGTTTTGACTTACATTCGGCCTTCGGGTTCACTGATATAATGTGAATATCTTTTTAAGGGAGTTTGTCTTGAGATTTCATTCGTTTTCATTTATGTAATTTTATTTTATCTCTATGTGATTGAATTAAATTCCTCCTGTTAATACTTATATAAAAAGAATTTAAGTTAATTACTTATCCTAGGTTACAGCTGTAATGGTTTTTGGATATTAAATAATACTGGGTAACTTCGGCTCAGAATTATGAGCTAGGGTTTTTACCCTATTTAACTTGTAGGATAATAATTCCTTTATTGTTTTTAATTATTTTAGGTTACTGTTAACAGTATTTAAAACTATTCCAATGACTCAAGGATTTCCTAAGTTAGGGTTTTTATGAAAGTAATATCTGTTTCTTTTTAAAGATTCCTTCAGTTTGTTTTAAATCAGTTCTTAATTTGTAAACAAAAATGTTGAGTTAATCCTATTATCTGTAAGTACTATAATTTCTTAAACTTGTAATTGTACATACAGTTTGTTAATAAAGACTGTGACCAGTCTGTATTAGTTTAATTCGTTCAATAGTATTATAATTTATTAGCTTAACTAATTTTTTTTAAATTACTAGGAATTGAAATAAGGGTTTCGACCCTCTCATTACTCCTTCACAAGTATAATCTGTTTGTAAAAGTTATAGGACAATTCCTCGTTAAAATACTTATTTAATTTAACATAAGTTACTATTGTATCTTAGTTGTTTTGATTATATAAAAATGCTGTTGGAGCTAAATAATTCTTTGTTAAGATATTCTTTATCTTTAGATTAATTTGTATTTTAGAATTTATTTATGTAACTAAACCCTACCTAGGGTTCGAATAGTTGCAGGATAAGTTCGTTATTATTATTAGTATAGAAATAAACTAAAAGAACCATACTTAATTCCTTGCTTAACACAATAAGATAAGCATTATATCTGAGTTGTTTCTATTTCCTTTGTTTCAGGTTAATAGTACAATTTACAAAAGAAAGTACTGTGTAAAAGAAATAACTTACCTACTTGAACAACTCGTGAATATAATACATTGCTATCAGTAAAAATATTATGGCTATTTATTTTCTAGCATTCTTGTTATAACAGTCTGGTTTAAACAATAAACTTAACTAGGTAGATTAATATTCTTTTCTGAAAACAACTATCTACATAATATAAATGATTCCAATACTCTGAAATACATATAACTCTATTCATATCAGATTTCTTTCTTATCCTTCATCTATTTCAAAATATACTGCCTGTGCTAGAGTACGATCTGGTCCATTCCAGACGTGGAAAAACACAGGTAGGATTGTTTTTCATCAACTATAGATTCAACATTTCAAATAAATTAAGGATTACAATCTCTATCAGTTCACTACTAAACATTTAAACATCCATTAATCATTCAATTTCACATATAAACTTTAAACACAGCAATCTAAAAGACTGTAGAACGTGTTTAAGTTGGACAACAACATCATTGGGAGGCCATTCCTCCCTACCAACTCCTGGAGAGCACTCAAACAACGTCTCCTCAGGACCCCCGAGCCTGTTCCTGGTCTCCTTGGCTGAGAACTGGTGGAGCAGTAAAAAAATACTAGTCCAATGACTCAGTAATATCTCTGCACTCAGCAATAAGATCCTTCAGCTGAAAAGCTACACTAGATCACTATCTATAGTTTACCCCTCAAACACCTTCCACAAATTCCCTTCCCATTGAAATATTTTGAAGTGCATTCACCTGAATAATTCTCTTCTTGTAATGAGCAGCCTCGGCTCTCTTCAATTTGAATTTTTATTAAGATTGCCTAGGTCTTTTTAGGTTAGTTTTCATTAATTGAGCCACCTGCTCTGATCCCACTTTCTTGGGGGATCATGACCCAAAATATAGGGAGGTTTCCACCTGCAACATTGGAAGTGTTTGAGGATGCTGCCACTTGTCCATTTGCTCTCCACCCAGTCTTCTCCACCAACTTGACCAGTAAACACTCTTTTAACAGCTCTCCCAAGCTGTTGCCTCCACTTTTATTTATTTATAATTAAAATATTCAGAATTACATTCAACATCCTTGACTCTGCTGAGTCATTAATTACAACTTAGCATAAAATTTAACATATTGTCTTGAAATAAAATCAAATATGATAATGTTATTTTTGCAAAATTGGGGTATGTGACAGTCAAGCACGAGGAATCATGCACGATTGTGATTGGGATATCCCTGGGTCACTTTCTGTGAGCTGCAGAGATATTTCCAGGATCGTATTCATATTTGGGAGCTTTTGAGGTATTGTTTGGTGCTTTCGATCTTTGGGATTTTCTACCCTGCCCATACGGTCGATCCTGCCTGCGTCTGTCCTCCTGAGCATTGATTATATTGAGGGGACCTTAGTTTCCTTACCTAGGCATTAGAGGGGGTACTTGTATAGGTTATTATGTGAGTGTCCTTTCCAGGTAGGGGTCGGACAACACAATTGCTTTACGCATTGAAGCTGAAGGCCACTATAATTGGTTACAGACCTCTACTTGTAGTGTATGGTAGTCTAGATCCTCTCCTAGGTGAGACATACCTGCTACATTTGGGAGCTCACTCATGCTCCCCTTGGTTTGCTTGTATTTTGGATGTAGGTTTTCTTAGGAGTGTGCTCTTTGTGCACTAGTTGGATTTTGGGATCACAGTTACTTGAGTATATTTATGTTATCTTGAGTTTGGGTCCTTTTATATTCGGCATACCTGATATCACTACTAGTAACCCGTCACCCGCTATAGGTTCTAGTGTGGACCCTAGTGTTGGACTTGGGGGCACCACGGCCCCTTACTTTGCTCATAGATTTGGGAGTGGTCATATTCCATCCTCTACTCCATTTGCAAAATATTTTCACTCCCTTCATCCGGTCTTAACACTAGTGTTCACCCTCACGGGAGTGGTAGTGGATACATGAACATTGGGTCTACACTTTACATTCCTTTTTATGTCCCATTGTCCACCGCACTATTTCCTTTGGATGCAGTTGTCATGATAAATCCTCCCTATATCCTATAGTTTGGACTCTTTACTGGCCATTTCTAGCTGTTTTGGACTAATATTGTCATCATGTAGGGTCCCGTTTTTGTACACTCTCTCCAAGGCTTTGGCTTATCTGTGCCCAAGATATGTATAATTTTGAACTGGCATATAGGTTAGGAATTCACATCTGCTTGCATTATGCATTTCCCTATGACCATTTCATATCAACCTTAGGTACGAACCCATTCCATAATGTCAAAGAACCTTCATGCTGATGTTATAAGTGACATTGTGTGAATGGTAGAGCTTCCCCATACATGGGCATCCTAGTTAGATCCTATTTTGCATTTGGTGCACATGCTGAGATTCCTCCTTTTGGTTTGGGGAGTCCTTTTTTAGTCCCTGCCATGTCCTTGAGCAAGAGCTTCATACTCCTCTTGAACTTTATGTTGGCCTTTCCCCTGGGACTCCTTTGTATATATCAAGTTGTAATTTCATTTCATGAGTTTTGCTTGCCTTATTGAGCTTTATGCATGCTTCCTAATTTAGATTTATAAGCCATGTATCCTGAGCTTGTCTCATGTCTATCCAAGCAAATCCTTTTTCCATATCCTTTGCTGCTTGATCACCCCTTTACTAGGAGGAGACCTTCCCTCGAGTGTTGTGATCCTGCACATACTTCCTTGCATTAAGAATATACATGTTCCACTGATTGGAACTAGTTTGCTTGCCCCTGACACTTGTCTCCTCCTAGCTATGTACTATAAAGCACTTTTATTCTTTTTCAAGCTTTTCAAAATATCTGAAAAATTCCCAAAAAAATAAAAAAAACATAAAAAGTTAGATGGGAAAAGATATTATCTTTAGCAGCTGTCAAGTTGTGTCACCTTCGAACATAGCACTTTATATCACCTCCATTGGTTGGGTTATTAGTTTCACTTTAGGAGATGTACTCATTACTATGATTTTATCTCCACCGACTGGTTATACTTCTAGTCCCCATGGAGCCTTTTTTGATGCCTCTTGTGTCACAGAGATGTACCAGTTTACATATCGGGTCATAACTGTCTACCTTCAGTCACCGTTTTCTTTATGCTCTTGTTCGAAGGAAGTTGAATCTTGAGTCGACTGTTCCTCAGTTATCTTGACTTTGCATGTCGGCCATTCCCGGTACTGTTACTAGTCCGTGCACATCTTGTTCGCATTCTTCCACATTATACAGCGTTGCTAAGTACCTTGTGTTGGTTGATGGGGGATGCCTTAATGCTCTCCTTCCAACAGATTCAATTCCATCAACTTCAGATCATTTATTATGGAATATGATTCTAGAGTCATTTTGAGTGCCTTGAGACTTACAGTCATCAATGGTAGGTTCTCTTGCCATTGATAGTTTTGGGAATACATCAATGTCCCCTGATCGATGGATTCTTCCAAGTGTTCGACCTCAACACATCTGTTCTCACTTGTTATATTGCACTATGTACCATGATTCTAATTTTCATTATCTGTGGGTTATCTCACATATGTTAATGGTATACATCAATGACCGGTAATCAGACGATGGACTACTATGTTCGACCTCAACACATCTATTCGCACACTAGGACATGTAATCACAGCGGTTTGTGTAGAAGACCTTCCAGCTTGGTGGCATGCCATATATGCTACGTCCTTGATCGTGCCAGTATTCATGAGATGTCAACTCTCATGATCATTTTCCAGTATATATTAGATATATTCATCCATTATGGAGATCTTGATCCATTGTATATTGTACATGGCGATGAACACACATGAAAATTTTTATATCATGCCTATTCAAGGCCATTGTACTCTTATGTATCCAAGACTACTATTTGTATGTGCAGTCACATGCAAAGATTCATCATTGTATTGTACTGATGAGTGGCTAGTTCTTCCACCTGGATCTTCATTACTCCAATTTTGGGATGGATTTTATAATGTATTTCGGTCATCATGTTACCCCTCTGACCTCACACATTAGTGGGCATTTGTTACAGCTAATTTTACCACACCTGGTAGTTCACACCTTTATGGCCTTCCATGTCCCTATGAAGATTCCTTGGACACCATGGACTTATACTATACTTTGATGTTCCAATATTATCCCCAAAAATCACCTGTTTATACCTATACACGACTTTTAAATCCATACTCATGTGTATATGCAGCTTTTGACCCCAAAACCGTGTACATCGGGATGTGTGCATAAAGACAAATGTTTTTGGAGCTTTACTCATATGAGTCCGAATAAGTTGACTCTTGGCCTTCCAAATTCCTTGAGAATACTCAGATTCGACCCTCCATTATCTCTTTGGAGTGCTATATATTGAACCTCTTGGATACATTGAAGGAGGAGAAATTGAAGAGTAAGGAAACTATAGTCCATTGTTTCCTCAGTTTTACTTATACTTGAGTCTGCATGCCTTTGTCCCTTTGGAGCACATAGTGTTCTTCCCAAGCATGTCTTTGCTTTGTGAGATTGCTATCGAGAGATGGAGGATTGAAGTGGAAGAGGCCCAGGTGGGGGACTCGATTTCTTTGGTTCGCAGAAGTTCCGACATAGTTTATCACTATTGTATCTCTGTTTTATTAATAGAAATATATTTTCCTGTCCAATACATGCGCATTTTAAATATGAATATTGAATCCATGCATGTATTTACTTGCTTATACAAGATTGATTATATTTTCTAGAGTAGCTCTAACACATTTATATATATCATGCTTTCTTTGTTTGTTGTTGTTGAGAGCAAATTGTAATTGCAATTGCATTGGAAAAGCTCAACGAGGATCTACTTCAATCATTTGGAATAAGGTATGATTCTATATCCCTTAGTGTTATATTTTCTTATTTCTCTCGCATATTGGGAACGATTGATTTCTGGTTTCATACTATCTGTTGTGGTACCCCCAAGCCATAGGAAGTTTATCTCCGTATTAATCTATAATGTATATGGGCCAACGCACTATAGGGACAAGACAACGTTCTGGGAAGATTGTTGGGTGTTATGATGTCTTAATTAATTCATCGAATATTCAATTATCGACTGAGGTTGGTAAAATTAGAGTTGACACAAAATATATGCGAAGGTAGAGGGGTTCCTAGGGCATTGTGGAAATATTTTAACAAAGAAGAGATCAAAAGATCTTTCAAAATGAAAAACCGAGTCAAACTCCTAGAAGTTCAACTAGTAAGATCACTAAACTGGGACAGAGAATTATACTATAGTAGTATCAACCTATACTACTCTACTCTATAAACAAATACTGAAAAGTAAGGATATAAACAACACTACTTTAAGAAAGTAAACCTCCTATTAATCAACTATTCCACTTCTTAATCTAAGAATTAGAAAGCTTCAGAAACTAACTATACAAGGCATTATAATATTAGAAACAAGATTACAACAATTGGATATACTTTAGAGTTCAACAACTAAACTATACATATAACTAACAAATGTACATAATAGTTAAACTAAACTATCTAGTTCCACTCTCCTTGGGGGTTCTGAGGATATGCATTCATTATGATCAGAACTGGAGAAGGAGTAGTGTCAAAATGGATTTCAAAAGAAGTAAAGAAACTGAATGGGATTAAATCTAATTTAACTTCTACAAATATGTGTAGACTAAGAAATGTCCAATTACAGGTGATGGTAAACATGGTGATTTATTCCATAAGCAAATGACTCTTTAATTAAGGAAGATGTTATAAACAATTAAATTATTAAGAAACAAGATTCTTTTTGAGGAAAATAAATAATTCTTATATGAAAGAGATGTAAGGGAAAATTTAACTTATAAACAAGTAAAACTTAATGAAAGAAGCAAGTAGAAAGCTTAATAAAGAAAACTTGATAAGGAAGCAAGTAGAAAACTTAATAAATAAAGCTTGATTATGAAAGCATGTAGAAAACTTAATAAAGAAGACTTAATAAGAAAGCTTCTCTAAACACAAATATATACACAAAGGGAAACTAGAGTGGAAATATACTCATCAAACGTTATAACAGTAATAAGTGAGAAGATCAGAAACCAAAGAAACAGAGCATAGCATAATTCAAAGCACACTAAGGTAAGAGAAGGTGAAAGGTAAGGATGGAAATTGATAAATGCTTCAAATGGTTTAATCTAAGGTTCTAATGGTAAATATAACCATTATCTAATTAAAAAAATAGGACAGAATTCAAAAGCCAAAGAAACATAACCTTTAAATGAGCTTAAAACAAAATGGGAACATCGAAGACTGAATGAAAGACTGGATAACAGATTGAATGGATGGTCTGAATGAAAGCCTGAACATGAGGTTTGAATGACAGTCTGTATACAGAAAACAATGGAAAGTGGCCTAAATGATCTAATTATCAGCTGATTTTGTGCATATGGAAACAAGATGCATAAAGGGTAGTAAATAAACTTGTTCAGTAATCAAACTATTAGCGAAAAGACTTATAATAATTCATGATTATAAAGAAACTATTGTCCATAAAACAAGCTAAGATATAACCAAAATAAATTCATAACAAAACATAAATAATTAGAGCTAAGATTGCTATAAATTAATTCTAGGATATAAACCAATTCAGATCTATGTGACTATCGATATAAAATTGGACAATCAAACTGTAAAACGACTAGAAAGGAAACTAACTATGCGTGCAACCAGTTATGTAATGATGGAAATGAAACTATATTGAATGCAAAGCAACGCTCATAATAAAACACATGCTACAGGAAACAATAAATTAAGTGATTACTGGAAACTCAATTACATAAACAAACTGGAAATGAAACTATACTAACTACAAGAAAGGAATGACGAAAATACACACGGAAATGGAGACCGCTGGTTGTTGAGGGGCCCTCTCAGCAATCAGGGTTGCACTTTAATCACTCATAGAGATAGGAACATAGATTAACATCAGAAATATTATTTATATTAAAATTCAGAATAGTATTGCAGAGTTTCTCTCCTAACGTCGACTTATTAACATTCTAGCTAACTACGCTCTCGCTTGGAGGCAGGTATATATAGCATTTACAAGGATGATCAGGTCAACGCTTTCAGTGGTCAACCACTCCTAAAATAGTAAACCATTATTACAAACAAATGATCATGTGCCAACACACAGTCATTCTCCTGCTCTTTCACACGGTGGTTCTACTCACGCGGGTTGTGGCATATTGCTTCTTGCTGACATGGGAATAATTCGTGGTGTCAAACAGAGAAGGTAGGATGGCGAGCCTTCTAGAGTGAGGATCATCTAGTCATCAGGCATGTGGGAAACAAACAATTGAAAAACGTTCTATACTTTAACATCCGAGAATACACCAATGAATAATGCGCAATTTGATCGATGGGATGAACGGTGAGTTAAATGTGATCTACTCATATCTAGCGTGGATAGGTGTCCAATATCAGCTCACGCAAAGATTATAACCTGCAAAATAATTTCATATATCAAAAAAATTCCCAAATACTATCGAATTGGTTAATAAACTCACAAAATAATAAGAATAAACTAGAATTTGCATAAATCCCAAATGTATTCATACTAGAGGCTGGATGATAAGTTGTATGACATGAATATGTCAAAAAGGTGATAAAATAGATGTTAAAAGAGTAATTTATCATTAAAAAATGGTAACAAAACTGGGATCAACATTCCCCCAAACCAGAGAGATGCTAGTTCCCACTGAGCAAAATAAAGATAAGTCAGGAAGAAGGTTGAGCTGCGTTAGCAGCTACCTTCAACTTAACAGATGAAACAAGGGATTTAAAGTTCAATTTCTTAGCCTAAGTTTTTAAAACAACACACCTCTCCTGTCTAGAGTTATATGACGAATTGATAGCCTTGTTGAGGTCTTCAACAGCCTTAATTTGCAGATGCAAATATTTTTTCTCTTGTCGAAGGTCTACGATTAACTTGACGTATTCTTCATTCCAACGCACTGTCTGTGCCAATTCTTGAGTTAATTGGCTTACTGTTGGCTGATTAAGAGTTGATGGTTTTGTAGGCTGCTTGGGTTATGGATATAGACTCAATTAACCAGATGGTATCTCGAGGTCAATAGAGGGAACTTGTCTTTCAGGACTCATGCCTTGAGCAGGTGTAGGGACAGTCTCATGAGCAACATCTTTGAGCAATTCAGCTGAGACACTAGCCAATGTGAACAGGGGTGAGTCTGGGTTAGGTTTATCTGCCTCAGCCATGCTATCTGGATGAACGATCTGAATATCGGGATGAACCGTGGTCTAGAAGATAGGCCAAACAATGGACTGGGAAAACTTCGCCTTCTGATCCCTGGTACGAAGTCATGGAAAAGGTAAAAAATCAGCAGACACAAGATTAATAGGGGTAGAATGGGAAGATGGACTGGCTTCTGATGTATCTTCATCTATGTGAATGATGTTGGGGATTTTCTTCTCTGCGGATGGGTTTTGAATGGATTCACGATTACGGAGATGCCTAGGGCATTTTTGAATATTGAGGTGAAGGTTTAGGAATTTGAACACAAAAGTATCCCAAGTACGATTCCTAATTTTGAGTTGATCCAAGCTCAAGAGCATGATCAAGCCGTGGTGATACAAACTACCCCTAGGATTAATGGTATTCTTCCTAACTTTTCCTGACATTTTCTCCAAGCTCTTTAGGAAATCAAATGGAAAATTAAGAAACTGTCGATTAACAAAATGCGCTAGTAAACGAAGATGGCGAGCTTTTAATACATTGAAATTACCCTCACAAGTTATAAGGTAGATGATGAAGAAAAGAGGGTTAAGGTAGTCAGGCGTAATCCATTCTCGATGGAATCCTTTGACACCTGCAACGTGGTGGCATTTTGGCTGGAGAGAGAAGTTATGGGATGATAGAGGGAGAAACCAGTGTTTGTGCCAGCGAGTGCCTTCTCTTGGGAGCTTTGTCGCAATGACGATAGTCTCCTCAGTTACCTGGAAAATGAGATGACCAACCCTAGCCAAATTACCATCAAAACCCTTCGAAAAAACCAGCAAAATTTCTTCGTCATACCCCTGTAACAAGTGAAGAAATGGGTTCCATCCAGCTCGAAAGAAAATATCCCTACATTCTTGAAACTCTGGCATACAAAATAGATCTTGGTTCAAGACGGTTCACAACCATAATATCTTGAATTAACATGAGGATGGATCACTTGATGGTTTATGGATGGAATTATATAAGGAGATAAGTGTGATGGTAGTATAATGATGACCGAAAAGTTCTTAAGGTCATATCACATCCATATGGGCTTAAACAAGATCGTATCATGTCAAAATCGTACAAAATCATAGGTCAAAATTAGTCTTAATAAAGTCATAATGCTGTTATAAGCATGTAAATGTGACTTGATAATTATGGGTATAGCTCAGCTAACTTAACGTTTTGCCCAAAAATAGAATTAAACTAACACCACAACACTTAATCATTAGTGCTATAATATCACAGTTTTTTCTTTAGATCATCATTTGGCATTCCATTCGGACCAAAATTCAATTCTTCATATGGATTTTCTGTAAAAAATATGCTTCGCTGGATCGGGTTGCTGCTAATCATGTAATGAATTTTTGTAGGCTTCCAGTCCATAAGAGGATCATACAGAACAACTCTATTGAATCTTCAATTGCGTTCTTCCCTATTAATCCAAGATTAGGACTAGGTCCTGCTACTTGCATCATCCTGAAAACACTTGTCATTTGTCAGAGATAAATAACCTTTTATGAATATTCAGAAAATAAAGACAATATAATCTCCCCCCAAACCAAAAATATGGCGTGTCCTCAAGTCATGCAAGAAAAACTAAGTAATTGCAAAATAATTTAATACAAAGTTCTATCATGTTGTTATCATTTTTTCAAGAAAAAGAAAGACTAAAGAATAAATGGAAATGATTCAGATATGTACATGCATCAGAAAAACAACAGTGTTGAGGAAGACCAAATGAATAGTGATAGTATGATTCGAAAAATGCTATAGGAAAATCTAGTCATCCATGCCTTATTGTAAGGATTTCTTGTCATCTCAAGAATATTTTGAGGTTACCGTGTGGAGTTTGTGAGATTTTATAGCTATGAGTCCTATTTCTAGGATAATCATATCCTAGGTATTGGTTGAATTAGATGGCCGATTCTAAGCCCAACTTACAACCATTCTCTCATAACATCACAAACAATTGGCCTAAAGATGTATTTATATATTTTGGTTTTTGTTTTTTTTCTTATATACATTACCATTTTTTATGAACCATGTGCATAGTGGTGCATTAACCAGATCTCTTTTACCCGATATTTCCCTGCTTCCAACATGCCTATTTAGTACCCTGACGGGTTTATCTTGGAAGCATGCAAGCATAGCCCCGTTGCCAGCAAGTCTGTTCAGTACCCTGACGGGTTTGCTTGCATTTACCGAGATCCCTTGTTTTAAGATGTTACTTAGCATTGACCCACTTCCAGCAGGCCTGTTTAGTACCCTGGTGGGTTTTCCTCATATAATGATTTGAAATATATGGAAGATGATTGGTACTAGAGCGTGTTAAGCCTACTAAACACATAATTCAGCTTTTTAGAGTAAACCTTATAAATAAATTTTATAATGGCCAAAATCGTAGGTCACGTCAAAAGAGAATAACTTAAAGCTGTCCTATGACCTCTTAGTCTATCTTCTTCATAAAAGATCAATAATTTTCCCCACAAGAATAAATTTCACTTACTCTCGGGTTACCACAAAAATGATTAAGAGACAAGTTTTAATAATAAGTATAGGATGAGCTAGTAGTCCATAGGTGTAAGATGAGAATCTGAAGAACATGATGATTAAAGTAGGTGTTTCAAGCAACTGTTTCAATAAATAAGAAATGTACATGTCTGAATCAAAATACCATATATAAAATCATAACGAATCATAAAGAAAACGATATACAGAGAATTTTTTAATTTTCACCATAAACTTTTAATTTTTGAAAGTACCCAAAAAAGAGTTAAGATACATTATGAGTCTTTTAGTGCACTTACCTTTTCAAATAATACCTCATGAGCTTCTTATAGAGATAAAGTATTTGTAATCAACTGCAAAATCACTTGTTAGATGATTCATATTTTCAGAAAGCATTCATAAAAATGAGAAAAAGGAAAATAGTCTTCCTGTTTTAATTGACAAGACTGCAACAGGTGATCATGGGAATGAATCCTCTATATAAATGCAGTTAATTTGTTAGAAATAACTCTTATTTATTTGGTCGAACACAAACATATTTACATATGTACAAGTAATGACAACCCAAAATAACTTTAAGGATCAGGAGGAGGAGGAATAATTTCCTCTTCAACCAATTCCATCTCCTTCTGTTGCAAGAAATTTTGTACGAAATCCTGTTTAGATATTGGTTGGTGGTAAAGTCTAAGTCTGTGTCCATTCACTACAAAGGAAATTTGTGAACCATCAATTCTCTTAATTTCTATTGACCCATTATCGAAAGCTGTAACTACTTCATATGGGCCCATCCAACGGATAATTAATTTTCCTTTAAATTTTTTTTACCTTGAGTTGAATAGTAATGCCCAATCCCCAGTATTAAATTGCTTTTGATTAATAAATTTATCATGCCATTTCTTCTGTTGATTCTGTATTAATATTATTCTTTGGAGTGCATCCTGTCTAATTTCATCTAACTCATTAATCTGTAAAAGTCGTTGTTTATGTGCCTCATCCAAATCCATACCTAACTGTGCAACCATGCGAAAGGTATTAACTTGGAACTCGATAGGTAAAAGGACTTGATTTATATATACTAGCTCATAAGGGGTATGTCCAGTAGTGTTTCTCCATGTTATCCTATAGGCCCACAAGGCATTTGGGAGTCTATCTGCCCAATCCTTATGATGTAGCTGAATAGTTTTTTATTCTACCTGTCCATTAGCTTGTGGATGGTAAGATGAGGATTTACAATGTCGTATACTATATTTCAGGGTAACCTCTTTCATTAATTTAGAGGTGAATTGCAAACCTTGTTCAGTGACGATTTCTCTTGGCACCCCAAATCGAGTTAAAATTTCTTCATATATAAATTCTACCATAGATTTCTTCATGGCCCTAAACAAAGACTTAGCTTTTACCCATTTGTTAACGTAGTCTGTGCAAACCAAGATATATTTCTTATTACGGGACATGGGAGAAATTGGTCCTACAAAATCAAGAGCCCACTTCTCAAAAGGTTCAATCATGACCTGAGGTTGTAAAGGCATCTCGTCAGATGATGTAGACCTACCCATTCTTTGGCAACTATCACATCCTTTAACATATCTGGTAGCATCCTTAAAAATGCTTTGTCAGTAATAACCAAAATGCAATACTTTGTATGTCATTCGTTTGTTAGAAAAGTTTCCCCCACATGGTCCGTCATGGCATGCACGGAGGATTTCTTTCATCTCGTCCTCTCGTACACATCGTCTAATAATAAGATTTGGACCAGTACGAAAGAGGTCGTTATCAACCTAGGAATAGTTAGAGCTCTAGACTATAATGCAACATTTCTCGTGTGGAGAAAAGTGGTTTGGTAATTTCCCAGTTGCTAAATAATTGGCAATGTCTACAAACCAAGGGGTTTGGACAGACACAACAAATAAATGTTTGTCGAGAAAGGTATCGTCAACCAGTTTAGCACCATCATCATGTTGAATATGAGAGAGGAAATCTGCTACCAAATTTTTTCTACCAGGTCGATCAACGACAATGATATTAAATTATTGTAATAGAAGAAGCCATAGGGTCACTCTACCATTGGTAATTGGTTAATTCATCAAAAATATGATGGCAGAATGATCTGTATGCACGAAAAATTCATATCCTATAATATAATGACGAAATTTATTAATGGCATAGACTACCGCCAAAAATTCTTTTTTCAGTGACAGTGTAATTTAGTTCGGCGAGAGCTAAGTTCTTGCTAACAAGGTAAATGGCATAAGTTGCTTGGACCTCTTTTTGGCCTAGGACTCCTCCTATGGCTGTATCAGAAGCATTAGTGGATATATGAAAAGGAAGGGACCAGTCGGGACCCCTAAGTACTGGTGCCAATGATAATTTATCTTTTAAGACTTCAAAATCACTTTGACAAGATTCAGTCCATTGGAAATCTACATCCTTTGTAAGCAGCTTAAACATTGGTGCAACTATTTTAGTGAAATTTTCAATAGAACGATGATAATAGCCTGCATGGCCGAGAAAGCTCCTTACCTCTTTTTGAGTTTTTGGAGAGGGAAGACCAACAATTACTTCTATTTTAGCAGGGTCTACCTTGATTCCTTGGGAATAAACATGATTCCCCAAGACTATACCTTCTGTTAATAACATTTTACATTTTTCATGACTAAGGGATAGGCTTGTTTCTTGACATCAAATCAGGACCTTCTCAAGGTTATCAAGGGCCTCTTGAAAGGTATTATCGTAGGTTGTAAAATCATCCATGTACACCTCTACACAGTCATGTATAAGATCAGTAAAAATCCCTAAGACTGTTCGTTGAAAAGTGGCAGGTGCGTTACATAAGCCAATTGGAAAAAATCTATAGGCGTATGTTCCCCAAGGATATGTAAAAGTAGTCTTATCCAGATCCTCAGATGCTATTAAAATTTGATTGTATCCACTATACCCGTTAAGAAAGGAAAAATATTGCTTACCAAACAGAGTATCTAGCACTTGATCAATAAATGGTAAAGGGAAGTAGTCTTTAAGAGTGGCCTTATTCAACTCTCTAAAATCAACACAAATACACCATTTCCCTATGAATTTCTTTGGGACTACCACTAGAGGAGACACCCATTTACCGTTAGAGATAAGATAGATGAAACCATCATTGAGAATTTTTTGTATCTCTTCCTTCACTAGATCTTCCAAAGCAGGGTTCATCCTCCTTTGAGGCTGCCTTATAGGGGATATACTGGCATCCATGTAAATATGGTGAATACAAGTGTCAGGGTGTATACCTTTCATGTCAATGTATTCCCATGCAAATGATCCAGATTGGCTTTTAATGGCCTTAAGAAATTGTTCTTGTTGACTCTCGGTTAACCCTGCATTTATGTGTAAAACTTTTCCAGGGCTAACCTCACAAGGCATGGTATAAGACCCCATATGTTCTTCAATTGCAAAGACACATGGTGTATTCACGAATGTTGAGAGGGCCATATTTTCCTAAAACTCATCCCCAAAAATGTGATCAAGTTGAGCAAAAGATTGAGGAAAATATATACAAGTTGATCAAGAGACAAATTGGTTTAACACATTCTCAGTAGTTTTCTCCTGAAGTGCCCAGGAGTAGTCACTAGGAAAGAAGAGATATTCAATATTTTCATCCCCAAAGGGGAAATCTAACCACCATAAAGTTTCAGTTACTAGTTGTGCTAGGGGATATAAAGCCAGGTTTTGTGTGGAAAACCCATTAGAAATGGTCATTTCCCCATCCCTACATCCTGTGAAGGCATTGGCGGTAGGAAAACATGGTCTTCCCAGTATAATAGGATGCCATTTAGAAGGGTCTTTTGATTCTACTACCATGAAATCGATAGGATACTCCCATGAGGCTACTGATACAACAATGTCATCTAGAACTCCAATAGGTTTCACCGTAGTACGATTTGCTAGTTCCAGAATTGAGGGGTTCGGTTGGAGAAATTGTCCCAACTATAAAGCTTCTAAGACTGCAGTGGTCATCATATTAATGGCATATCCTAACTCGATAAGTGTATTATCTATGGCAGTGTTATTTACAATAATAGTTACTACTGGGGCCCCTGGATTTGTATATTTTGCAATCCAAGACTCGTCTGTCATACACTCAGACATCTCTCCTATATCATGAATTGTGAGGGGGTCCTTTTGTTTCTTTCTTGGGCGTTTAATACATAGTTCCTTTATTACCTTGTTGTAAATTGGTATATCCTTAATAGCCTAGAATAGAGGAATTTTGACACAGATATTCTTTAGTTCATTCAAAATGTTGTACTCAGGATGGACTACAGGTTTTTCTATTGCTAATCATTCCGAAAATGGAGGAATCCTTTGTTCCTGAATAGGTTCTTGTTGTGGATGGGTATACTGAAGAAGAAGTGCTTACCCCTATGCCGCTTAAGAAACAAAAAATTCAGGTGACTGCTTCTCAAAACCCTACCATAGATTTGATTGATTATGATACTGAAGAAGAAGTGCTTACCTCTATACCTGTGGTTGAAGAAGTAACTGAGCATTTGCAAACAACTACATATTTTTTTAATGATAATGAAATGAAATATTATGTCCCTAATCCAAAGATTCTGGAATCCACTTCTATTTCAGATTCTTCATCTTCATCACTGCTCCTCTCATCTATCCAAACTCTATCAACTTTTCCTGTTGGAGCAATCCCATCACCCTCGCTATCTCAAATCTATCATACTTTGACCTCCACATCTTCTCCTATTTCAGTCCAACATCCCATACCTCCATCTAGTATTGCAGAGACCCAATCTTTGAAATTTCCTCTGCAATTACTGTCATTCACCTTTTCACCATCAACTATTCTTGAGCAGATCTTAGTACCCTCATAATCACTCGCAGCTACAAATATTTGCATTCCATCCTCTGAAAATTCCATCCCAACTTTCTCTTCAACCTCTGAACCAGTAGTTGTTCAGTACATCTCTTCCTCCTTATTTACCTCCCATGTCTCTATGCCCATACCCACTCCCACCATCACTCAGACATTTTCATTGGTTTCAACACTGAAGGTGACTTCAATATTTACTGAATCAGTGGCTGAGTTTCAAGAAGATAAAGTTGTCCCTCTTGGGGATTATTTCTACAGTAAGTCATCCAAGGCAGTGGTTAAAAAAGGAAAAAAGAGAAGCAGAGATTAAGGTGGTCTAGAAGCACCTGTTTCCCATCAGATAATTTGGACTCAGCAGTATGGTGAACCCCAGGTAGATGTCATTGATACAGCTACAGCTTTGGGTGCATTTACATGTGCTAACCTTGATGCAGTTAACACATTGAACAGGGAGCTTGACAGGAGAAAGGAAGAAATAAGTAAGTTAGAAGAAGAGATGGACATAACCAAAAGGGAGCATAACACTTATGTTGTTGATCTTAAAAGGGAATCTGAAGACAGGTTCAATGAGTTACAGCTGAAGAATACTTCTCTCCGGGATGAATTGCATAATGAACGGGCTGTAAATGCCACTATTACACGAAGGATATCTATGCTTGAAAAACAATGTGAAGATGCAACTCCAAGTGTAGCTTTCTCTTCTTTCTCCAAGTTTTCCCAACAAGAGTTCAAATACTTGGCCATCCATACCAATCAAGAACACCATGAATTATTAATTGAATTGTTAAGAACTCTGGATGACATTTTGGAAACTCATGTTGATTTTCGAAAAATGTATGTTACCCTTGAGAACCGGGTAGCGAAGAGAGAACAAGATTCTAAGGCTTATGATGATATTTTGGACTGCAAAGGTATCTGAAAGATAGAAAAAATGATATCACTATACTTAGTAGTGTTGATGTAATTGTAACTTCAGAATGTATTCACTTGTATATATTATGTATTGTACCCCGATGTTTATTCCGGGAAGTGTTTGTAATGTAATTGAGTCATGTCATGCCCCGATGTTCCGATCGAGAGTTTCTATAATGTGAACAAGTCATGTCAAGTCATTGTGGGTAACCCTCCTATTGATCAAGGGTTAAAGTCCCTGCAGTTGTGGGGCCCTAGGGTTATTAGACTCTCCTAGAGAAGTCATCCCTAGTGAGTTATTGTCAAGTCGAGAATTAGTATAAATAGAGAGTGAGCCTCTTTATTTATCACACACTCAGTTGTAGCACATAGCTGAGGGAGAAGAAGTTGTTGGGTCTAGAAAGAAAGAGACTACTGTTGTCGGGAGATCATCTTACTGTTTTGCGGTTTTACTTTTGGTGCCGATTCTATCTCTGAGGAAGTTGTGGGGTTTTCTCCATTTATGGTTTTCCTGAGGAAAAACATTGTGTTCATTGTCTCTTGTGTTTGTTATTCTCTCAGTTAAATATCCTAATATAATGCTAGCTTGAATGTGTTGGGGCGCGCACCTTAACGGTCCTTAATTTTGGTAACTCCGCAGGTTTTGTGGAAGCTTGTAAGTGGAGTTACGACTCAAAATAGTCTTAGGGGTGTCGGGGTTGAGTCCAAGCCCTCTTTTTTGTAACTAACCCATGGATTAAGTCCAGGATTTTGGGTTTGAGGTGCCCATGGTTTAAGCCCATGGTTTTGTAATAAGTGCACTTGTATAAATAAGCACTTTGGTAAAAGAGTCAGGTTAGGCTTTTGATGTAAGATGAATTGATGCGAAGCTAAGGCTTGTTTGGTAGGAAAGGTTAAGTCCCAGTTGTGTGCATGGATGACCTCTACAGCTGTGTGCGCAGAGGGTTTTGGGTGATTAAGAAGATCTGCAGCTGTGTGCGCAGAGATCTACAGCTTAGTACGCAGCTTTGAGGAATTGAAGGGATCTACAGCTGAGTGCGCAGATCAGAACTGTGGTTTTTGTAAAGAGTTGAATAAAACACAGTTCTATGGACGTAGCCCCTAAACTGGGGGTGAACCACGTTATATATTGTGTTGTGGTTCTTTTGTGTTGTTGTTATGTTCTTTTATGCATTGATAAATATATCACTAAGAAGTAAGATCACAGCTAAAATACTAACTTCGCTGTGAATTCCCAGTAAAGGGTTAAGCAAGGCACTGTTTGTTTATCTAACCGTGAAGCTAAATAAGTGAATGTCAAAGCTCTATATTTTATGAGTATCAATTGTTAGAAGCTAAAGGTACAGTAATATCCCTCTTCTGCTTGCAGAAACCTGATTCTGCGGCACCCCATAGCTGTTTCAGGTGAGACTGCAACCTGCTCGTAGGTTGTTGCTGAAAGGGCCAAAACTGTGGGTCTTTTGTTGGTGTGAAGACAAAAGTATAGAACCCGGGTCTGCCCTAAGCCCAACAAATTGGTTCCGTTGCCGGTTGAACTCAGTATCTGCTCAAGAGGGGTTTACGTCGTACCTTGAGGGCTATGTTTTGGAGACCCTCAGTGAAGGAAATCAGTGATTGGATTGAAGGGACTTATCTGAACTTTGCTGTACAAGAGAAAAAAGATCCACGTCATAGTTCAAACGAATTTTTACAAAGATACGTTTTTTCTGATGTTTATGAAATTTTCTTTGGTAGTATCCACATAGAGTTGCACCAGTGGTTATCCAGGTTAACAGAGAGAAGGATGAACTTCCAAGAAGGTCAGTTTCCTGATTGGACCCCCGCAAGAATTAATATATTGAAAAGGGTGAACAACTAGATATCCAGAGCTATTGATTTCTGGACAACGCGAACCCTTGAAGCATTTGTGATGGAGTTTGCCATTGACACAAGTACATTCTTTAGCGAAGCCGAATGACATTTTTTCAAAGGGCCAAGGGGTAAGTACTTGAATTCATTTAGTTTGAAAATTAAAATGCTATTGGCTGAAAAAGGTATATTGCTCATTGAATCAGACTGTTAGATTTAGTATTACTAACCTATGTTTGCAAGTGAAAGTACCTTCGATGAGCAAAGTGGTTTACTACGAAGTGGCAAAAGGTACAAGGGAAATTTTGAGTCCTATATCCTAGGTCAGAATACCGAGTCTAACCCCGTAAGTCCAGTAGCCTCAGAGCCCAAAGAAACCCCTTCTTTTGGAAATCCTCCGGTAACCCCGCAGCGAAGACCTATTATCCCTGAGAACCCGTCGCAGTCTGAACGTAACCCTAGCCCAAGTATTCCTGTCGTAGGTCAGTCTACCCTAGTAAATTCCCCCCTGCCTACTACCAATCCCCCTCCCCCCTCCCTAGATCCATGATGGCCCACATGAATGACAACATTAAGCTCCCTGTTTTCAAAGGAACTGGATCAGAGGATCCAGAACAGTTCTGGTTCTTATGCGAAGCAGTGTGGACTACTGAGAACATTACGGATCAAGATACAAGAAGAGCGCAGCTGGTTACTTCCTTTAGAGACCGTGCTTTGACCTGGTATGAAGTTTTTCAGTACTCAGAACCATGTCTTGGCTGATATAAAAGCAGCAATGATAAAGGAGTTTAAGAAGCCTAAATCAGAGTCGCAATGTATCACTGAACTAAAGGAAATTCAACAGCGGCGAGGAGAATCAGTGTGGGACTTTGATCAGAGGTTCAAAGTTCTACTAGATCAAGTCAGTTTCACTATTGGACCAGCGCAGCATAAGGAATGGTTCATCATAGCCTTGTTACTGCACATCAGGACTCCACTCATGCAACAGAAGGTTGCGGATCAGCAGGAGGCTTTGGAAATTGCTATGAAGCTTGAAACAGCCCCTTTCGAAGATAATTCTAGTATCGCTCAAATATAAGCGCAGTTGGCAGCGATGGTTCTGGAGCTTCGCGATATGAAAAAAGGGAAATCTAGTCGTGAAGAGGTTTGGTGTACACGATGTTGGACAGAGGGTCACGATAAGGAACAATGTCCTGCGGTAAGAAATTTCCTGAATTCTGGTGCACCAAACCCGTTCAACCCTAGTGTTCTATATTGTGAGATCTGTAGGACAACTGCCCAACATTGACCTGAAGACTGCTATCTTCTACAGAGGTATGTGCAAGTCCCTAAGAACCCTTATTGCAAGTTCTGTAAGTTAGTGGGACACAACGAAGATGAGTGTCGCAGCTTTGACCTCATGAGAGAACAAACTTATGATGCTTATTGGGTACAAAACGATGGCCAAGGAAATGATGGATATGGTTACCATGGTAGTACATCAGGTCACGAAACTTTTGGAGGTCGTGGTCATGGTGGTATGGCTGGCAGAGGATGAGGCCAGGTTGTGTGCTATAACTGTAACCAAGCAGGACATCCAGCTAGAGACTGTCGGAACCCAACTACGACATGTCGATATTGCAGAGCTGTCGACCATGTGATTGAGCAATGCCCACAGCTGATAGCCAAGATTCAAGAAAGAAATAGTGCCCCTACTCAGAATATTCAGTTGATTGCTGTGGAGCAATGACCTGTCCCAGCCATTAATGTTGTTACCAGGAGTGGAGCTATGACGGAAGTGCAGAACAAATAGAAACAACCTGCCGAGGCTTGGGTTCGTAAGGCCCCAGAAAAAATCCCAGCATTTGATGTCGAAAGAGAAAAAGAGACATTTATGGAAGCCAAGACAGGCTTTGCTGACCCCAACACATCAGTAGCACCTGCACAACAACCTCAGTAGCAGTCGTAGCCGCAAGAAGCTTCGACGGATAAAGTAAGTACACTGTCCTCCTTTTTACAGAGTTGTATGAAGCTCCTAATAAATCAGAATGCTTTAAATGAGTTGCAGAAAGTTATTGCTTCTTGCGAACCTCAGCGAAGTTCTGGTAAGGAAAAAACTGTTCATAGAGTTAGAAGAACTGGCAGCGAGATGAGATTGAATGCTCAGATAGGAGAATATGACATGAATGATGTCATCTTGGACCTAGGATCAGAAGTAAATGTCTTAACTAAGAAGACATGGGAAAAAATGGGAAAAACTACTCTGGAATGGTCCCCTATACAGTTGAGATTAGCCAATCAGCAGAAGATTATGCCCCTAGGAAGAATCCCTAGCATATCAGTAGATATTGATGGAGTCAGTACCTTAGTAGACTTTGAGGTAATTGAAATAATTGATGACAGCAACCCCTATCCAGCACTACTAGGCATTGAATGGGAAATAGATAATGATGCAGTAATCAACTTGAAGAAGAGGCAGATGACTTTCAAAGGGAAAGGACTGAGAGTCATAGTACCATTGGATCCTTCTCAAGGAGAGAGATACACCAAGCCAGTAAGAGATGAAGACCAGGATGTTTTGGACCATATCTACAATATCACAATGAAGGAAGAAGATTATGTTGATCCTACTACCGAAGGTATCATGGATTGGCAGTGTGACAACTCCTGCATGATGGATTCAGATGACGGCCTAGAGAATTGGCAGAATAGACTGTATGAGCTACATGGACATCGATGTGCAAGAATTGCCAAGTCTCTCAGATGGCTTAGTTCACAGACAAGAACCTTACCTAATTTTGATGGTTTGACAGACCCAGAAGAGTTTATTGTGCAATTCTCAGAGTAGGTACCAGACTCACAAAAAATGGAGATTCTAGATTCAGCACTTAGAGACACAGCAGCCAGATGGTGGAATGGTCACAAAAAGTACATTCATAGTTGGGAAGCATGCCAGAAGTACCTTTGCCTAAGATTTAGGGACCAACCTCAGGAGGTGCGAAGTAGGTTTAATGGTAAGACTAGTCCTTAGGGACATTTGGAGCAATGCTACGAAGCATGGAAACATGTACCTCATGAAGAATGGGTACATAGGTTTGTGCACACCTTGGAACCTATAGCAAAGAACTGGTATGTGGAGGTCGAGCTTCTCCATGATACTGTAAGTTGGGATAGTCTTGTTGATAGTTTTGTGCTGACATTTTCTATTAATGAGGTTTGTCCTGCTTTGGACGTAGCTATTAGGTTGATCCATACTAAAGTATTTGATGATCAAGAAATAGCAGAATACCAACCTGATTGGAAGGAACAAGAAGCCAATGCAGTAGAATGTTATAACCTCACAATTGACGAGGATGACGATCCATGCAACATTGACATTTCTGAGTCAGAAGGACACTGCGAAGTACATGGACCAGCAGTTGAAGCACCTGAAGTGACTCAGCCCCTAAAGACACGGACAGTCAACATTGGATCAGAAGGAAAGCCTAAGTATGCTATCATTGGAGATTATTGGGATGAAGAAATGGTGAGCAAAGTGACCCAACTTCTCCATGAGTATTAGGACCTATTTCTGACGAAGTTCTCAGAAATAAAAGGAATCATTAAGGCCGTGGAAGACATTCTGTCATGGGTTGAAGTTCGAAGCCATGTCGAAGATGGTATCAGGAAGTGTCGAATGTCCCCATTATGGTGCAGCTAGAGTTACTGCTTGTGCTGAAGAAGGAAAGATCTGTCGGAGCTTAAAATACGACCGTTGGAGGAAACCAAATTTGGCAGCGTCGGTACGTTCCTTGTATTAACTGCCTGTATTAACAAGATCTTAACAAGCCTACCACCATTTGGACAAGATATCTATCAGATTTGGTGTCTCAATGCACAGTTATGACAGATTTTGTTGATGGATTCTATAAGAAGACACCCACACCCGTAAAGTTTGCATTATGTAGTTTCTTGAGTTTTACAATTGAGCCCATGACAGCTGATCGCGAGCTTCAAGAATTAGTGAGATAATTTGAACAGGGGGGTCTGCCGAACCTTTTCAGCCATCCACCTCCGCCTGCACCTTGCGAAGAGACTCCCCCAGCACCACCTCAACCAATGCAGACACGATCTACCAGGAAAAATTTTAAACCATAAGTACGCTCTAAGTGGAACGAAGACAGACACAAGCAATCAGGGCAAACACAAGAGGATCCCAAGATGAATCCGTCTGGTTCAACGAAGATCCCATCTGAAGGGGATGAGAACATTGCACCATAGCATCCACCTTATCTTTAGCCTGTTTGACCAGGAGTTCAACCACCACGGAGAAATGCTAAGTTCACTTTACGCACCCCTTTGCTGCCACAAGGTGTGCAGTTGGTCGAAACCATGACAGGGAAAATAGACCGACTTAAGTATGTAGATCACGATACGAATGATCGTGGGAAGTTTCCACAGTTCGCCCCGGGAACATACTTGCACTTCGTCAAATATCCGGAGACTGGAGTGACATTACTGGAAGTGAAACAGTGGGCTGCTGGCTTAGATAAAGCTGGTTTGTTGAAGATGCTCGATGTTCCCCACTTTGGTCGCAGCACATAGGTGACCATAGTGGTCAAGCAGCTCTTGGCATTAGTACATGATGGGTACCTATGGATATGAGACACAATAATTCCTATCAATGGCGAGCTTATTCATAGGATCACAGGCTTACCAAGGGAAGGGCCTGATCCGGGGATATAATTTCCCTCAAAACACGAAGATACGAAGCTGGCACAAAGCATGAAGGACCGCTTCGGCCTAACGAAAGGGAAGCAAGGGTATCAAACCTCGACAATTCAGCACCAAAACATTCTCTTCACAGCTGAACTCTTAGCCTGCAAATTGATGAGAAAGTGTAGACCATATGAAGTGCCTGCCTCGATTGTCAGTATTGCTGCGAACTGTGCCAAAGGCTACAGTTACAACTAGGCAGTGTATATTGCGAAGGAATTCCTTGAAGATGCCCGCGACGCACAAGAGAAAGGTAGACCTTTTCACTACTCTTGGTTGATAGTCCTTATCGCACTAGTAGGATGGAAAGAACCTATCGAGGCACAGTTTGTTTCTGTGCCTCTGAACATGCCTGGCACAGCGAGGTACGCATCTCTCTGGGTGTCATAGGACAAAGCATCCCAGCAGATGATGAACTATGTGTTTGCCTTTTATATGATGAGTATCTCATATGAGATCGTAAAAACCCCGCGGCTCAGTAATGAGCTATTCTCTCAATATGATGGAGTGGCCATCTTCAGGGCCGACATGCACAATGTCTTCATCCAGGCCTGCGCAGATAAGAAGAAGGCATGCTGGAAGTTGCCATATGTGGTGACCAAAGAAGACATCCTCGCGGTAGTTCAGCAGTGGCCGGCTGAATGGTTTAAGGATGCAGGAACAAAGTCCAGCATTCCAATCCCTTCGGTCGCCAATGTGGGCACTGGCCCTAGTCAGACGCAGCAGAATGACCCACTCGAGGAAAGTGAAGAACAGAGTGCATCGAAGCAGAGTGAAGGTGATCAGGGTGGAGATGACGGAGATGAAGAGGAAGTAGAGGATTCGGTCAAAACAGTCTTAGACCCTAATCGGTCAGATAAGCGCAAGTCACCAAAAGCAGAGGAAGTGACCAAACCTCAGTCCCGAAAGAAAACGAAGGCGTCAAAAGACAAGAATATCGACGAAGAAACTGCCTTGACCACTGAGGAGCTTGATCAGGCTCTGACAAATTCCACAGAAGTTCTCACCAAGAAATGGTCAGAGTTTGTAGCTGCGCACCTTGATGCACTCACTGGTGTAGCTCGGGGAATTTCAGAGCTGAAGGACTTAGAAGAAAAATCAGCAACTGGTGCTGTAGCAAGCAGTACCCCAGTAAGTGCACGACCAGACACAAGACAATGGCTAGCTAGAGAAATCAAGGGACAAGTGTCAAGCACAATACTCATAATAACTGACGCAGCATCTCGCTCGGAGATGAGCATGATACTTGGAATCGATTACACCAAGATGTCCATGACGGAGTTGCATCTCTGCCAAGTAGTGATCATGAAGGAGATCCAAGCAAGGGACAACTACTCACAAATACAATTGGAAAATACCATGAAGCAGAGGGAGAGCCTCGAAGCGCAGTTTAAGGAAGCAGAGCAGAGGAAGAGCAACACAGAATGTAAGCAGGTCACATTGGCATGAGTATTAGATGAGGCATGTCGAAGTCTTCCTGGCTTCGACATACAGGCTGAGGAAGAGCCGGAGCAAAGAATTGCCAAGCTGAAAGACTACACACAGTAGACTCACAGTGAAATAGAGAAGCTCAAAGCAGAACATGAGGCTCAAATTGTGGAGCTTCAACTACGCATCATCCCGGAGAGCCCACCAGAGGTCAGGGAGCAGCGTCGTAGAGACATTCAGGCTTCAGTAATGAAGATCTCTGATCTTGTAGGCAGCGCAGCCAAGCTGCTAGAGGAAAGCGTCAACGCCTAGACAACACTGCAGGAAAACCCCGAAGTACAAAAGCTGTAGGAAACCATCAAGTAGTGACAAGCAGAGTTGGACACAGTAAAAGTGGAAATTAAGACCCTGCCCCCTATGTAGAAAATGCTCAAGGTAAAACAAATCAAGGAACTCCAGCAGGAGATTGAGTCATACAAAACAAAAGAAACACTCCTGGAAAATTCTATGCAGCCCCTTGTCAACAAGGCCTTGGAATTGAGTACTGCTGTGGACAGCCAGCTCAAAGTTTTGAAGGAGTACGATGCATTTGCACAGGAAAAGGCTAGCGAAGCATCAACGACAGCATTGCAGGAGCTGGTGGAGAAGGAGCAAGTAGCCGACAATATCATGCGTGGCCTCAACAAGCAGTTCACTATCTTTGCCAACAAGATTCTACCACCAGAAAAGCAGTAGAGTGTCCCGGGACGGGACACTGGTGAGTCTTAGGTGCCTATTGGGGCACGCACCTTAACGGCCCTTAATTTTGGTAACTCCAGGGGTTTTGTGGAAGCTTGTAAGGGGAGTTATGACTCAAAATAGTCTTAGGGGTGTCGAGGTTGAGTCAAAGCCCTCTTTTTTGTAATTAACCCATGGATTAAGTCCAGGGTTTAGGGTTTGGGGTGCCCATGGTTTAAGCCCATGGTTTTGTAATAAGTGCACTTGTATAAATAAGCACTTTGGTAAAAGAGTTAGGTTAGGATTTTGATGTAAGATGAATTGATGTAAAGCTAAGGCTTGTTTGGTAAGAAAGGTTAAGTTCCAGCTGTGTGCGTGGACGACCTCTGCAGCTATGTGCGTAGAGGGTTTTGGGTGATTAAGAAGATCTGCAGCTGTGTGCGCAGAGATCTGCAGCTTAGTGTGTAGCTTTGAGGAATTGAAGGGATCTGCAGCTAAGTGCGTAGATCAGAACTGTGGTTTTTGTAAAGAGTTGAATAAAACACAGCTCTGTGGACGTAGCCCCTAAACTGGGGGTGAACCATGTTATATCTTGTGTTGTGGTTCTTTTGTGTTGTTGTTATGTTCTTTTATGCATTGATAAATATATAACTGATAAGTAAGTTCACTGCTAAAATACTAACTTCGCTGTGAATTCCCAGTAAAGGGTTAAGCAAGGCACTATTTTTTTATCTAAATGTGAAGCTAAATAAGTGAATGTCAAATCTCTGTATTTTATGAGTATCAATTGTTAGAAGCTAAAGGTACAATAATATCCCTCTTCTGCTTGCAGAAACTTAATTCTGCGGCACCCCATAGCTGTTTCGGGTGAGACTGCAACCTGCTCACAGGTTGTTTCCGAAAGGGCCAACACTGTGGGTCTTTTGATGGTGCGAAGACAAAAGTATAGAACCTGGGTTTTCCCTAAGCCCAACAGAATGATAAAAATATAACATGGTATCAGAGCTAACCTGAGAAGAAGACATTGTGCAGCTACGAAAACTAGGGCTTCCTACTTTTTGGATCTCTCTGCACATATTTTCAGCAAAAGAAGGTTGGGATGACTCTCCTCTCTAGGGCACATCTTTATGTCGAAGCAGAATCTGATTCTGAGCATTTTCAGTTTTTGACCCAACACTGCTGCCAGAATTTAGGGATTTCCATAGAAGTGGAATTTTTGAGTGACCCCAGGCCTGGATTGATCTCCTCCTCAAAATAAAAGTTTAGATATCAAGATCAAAGCATTTGGTTGGATAGAACTACGGGAAATTCAAACCCTAATATGCTCCTGAACCAGCACTGAAAAAATTGAGCTTCAGATCCATTTCTGACATCTTGACTTGGTAAGATCTAAATATTTTGTATTTCCATTTGAGGTTCTTAGTTAAGATCTCTCACCATACCAATCTTGATGAAAATATTGAGGGAGCTGATAAATTTCGATCTTGGAAGTATAGGATCTCCCTGGTCCTGGAAGAAAATGAGTTGGACTCCTACATCAATGAGGAGGTTCTAGTTCCAGAGGGAGATGAGGCTAAGGCCTTACACAAGAAGAAGTTGGTTATGGCTAAAAGGATTATTGCTGATTCAATCAAGGATCACCTGATACCACAGGTGTCCTCCCTAAAGACACCTAAAGCTATGTTTGATTCCCTGACCAAATTGTTTGAAGGAAAGAACATAAACCGAAAAATGACTTTGAGGAACTAGTTGAAGAATGTGAAGATTTAGAATGCGGCGACCATACAGTCATACTTCACAAGGGTCTCCCAGATCAAAGAAAAACTTGAAGCAGTGGATGAAGAAGTGGAGAATGCAGAGATTGTAATGACCACCTTGAATGGTATCCCTAGGACATGGGACTCTTTCATTCAAGGGATCTGTGCCAGAAAGAAGGTAGTCAAGTTCAGTAGACTATGGGAAGAATGCTCACAAGAAGAATCTCGGATTGTAGCTCGAGAAGAAAAGATGGTAAGTGAAGATCAAGCTCTCATAGTTCAATCCAAGAAAAACAGAAGGGACTATCATCATCATTCTAAAGGTAAGCATTCTTCATCCAAGAAAGCTCAACTTAGATGTTATACTTGTGATGAAATAGGACACTATGCCAGAGATTGTCCTATAAACAAAAGAAACTCTCACAAGAAGAAAAACAACAAGAGAAGACATGATGCTCATGCTACAAAAGATGATGAACCTTCCACAAAGAGAAACAAGCAAGAAAGTGACGATTCTTCAAGTGATGAAGAATATGTTTTGATTTCTGATCTCATGGGAAACATCACACATGGAAGCAATGACTGGCTTATAGACAGTGGGGCTTCCAAACATATGACAGGATTCAAAGAGTCTTTTTTGAGACTATGAGAACATGAATCACCCCACAAGGTGAAACTCAAAGATGACTACCAGTATCCAATAAAAGGTAGTGGGGAATCCTCCTATAAGCTAGACTCTGGAAACTCAATGAAGATGAAGGATGTATTGTTTGTACCAGGACTTAAGAAGAACCTCCTCTCCATATTTGCATTAGATGCAAAAGGCATGAGGGTTGCATTTGTAGATGGCCAAGTTATCATGTGGTCAAAGGGAAAGACTTTTGATGATGCAGTAGTGATTGGGGAACAAGAGGGAGGCCTATGCAAATTGAAGGGCCATCTAGAACAAGCTTTGATCCATGACACAGTAGAGCCAAATGAACTTTAGCATAGAAGGCTTGCACATGTGCACTACAGAGCACTACCACTTGCAAGAAAAGATGTTGAAGGTCTTCCAGAAATTCAGGCAAAGCATGATGGAGTCTGCAAAGGATGTACGAAAGGAAAGAACACAAAGAAGATATTTCCAAGCAGTGAGAGCAAGGAAAAAAAAATCTTGGAAATCATTCACTTAGATGTATGTGGTCCAATGTCATCAAGTTCATTAAGCAGGTATGTATACTATGTTTCTTTTATTGATGATTTTTCTAGGAAGACATGGATATACTTCATGAAGAACAAAGATGAAGTATTTAGCAAGTTCAAGGAATTCAAAGCCTTGATTGAGAACCACACTGAAAAGAAGATCAAGACCTTTCAATCAGATAATGGCAGATAATTCACATCAAATGAATCCAAAGAATTATGCAAAGATTCAGGGATTAAGAGGGATTTAACCACTCCATATACTCCACAACAGAATGGGGTTGCAAAAAGGAAGAATAGAACGATCATGGAAGCTGCAAGGGCTATGCTTCATGATTAAGATCTTTCCATGCATCTATGGGTAGAAGCTGTTAGAAAAATGGTGTATGTACAGAACCGTACTCCACACAGAGTGCTCGAGAACAAGACACCTGAAGAAGTCTTTTCTGGCAAGAAACAAGAAGGCAGCCATCTCAAAATATTCGACTATCCAGTGTACATACACATTCCAAAATAAAAGAGGACAAAGTTAGATCCTTCAGGAAAGAAGGGTATATTTGTGGGATACTCTGAAAGCTCAAAGGCTTACAAAATATACTTCCCAGGATTCAAGAAGATCGACATCAGCAGGGATGTAACATTTGACGAAGACTCAACTTACAACAAATCAAGAAAGAGGCCTACTGAAGAACCTGAAGATACAGAAGCACCTAGAATTCATGACACAACCATGAACGAAGAAATTCAAGAAGAAGATTGAGAATTAGAAGAATCTCAAGAACATGTAGATCCACCTCAGGAGAAGAATTATCACAAGAGGAAACCTGCTTGGGTACGAGAAGCTATCCAAGGTGTAGAAAGATACGGGGCTCCAAAAGAGAATCACAGAGAAAGAAAGAGGACCAGGTCCTGCTCCATGTATGTAGCCTTATTATGTGATTTCATCGATAAAGAACCTTCCAACTATGAAGAAGTGACAAAAAGGAAAGAATGGAAGGACGCTATGATCTAAGAGTATCAATCGATCATGAAGAATGATGTTTGGGATGTTGTCCCAAGACTAGAAGGGAAGTTTGTTGTAACTTCCAAATGGATCTACAAGATCAAGCATGCTGCAGACGACAACATAGAAAAATATAAAGCAAGATTTGTGGCTCGTGGCTTCTCCCAGAAAGAAGGAATAGATTATGAAGAAACTTTTGCACCTGTAGCTAGATACACTTCCATCAGATCAGTACTTGCTCTGGCTGTAGTAATGAAATGGAAGATACACCAAATGAATGTCAAGACTGCTTTCTTGAATGGTGTAGTGGAAGAGGAAGTGTATGTAGAGCAGCCACTTGGTTTTGAGACACATGACAGGGAGTCTCATGTATGTAAATTGAAGAAATCCCTATACAGTTTAAAATAGGCACCCAGGACATGGTACGACAGAATTGACAGCTTTCTATCTAGTTTGGGATTTACCAAGAGTAAAACAGATTCCAACCTTTACTACAAGGTTGAATATGGTAACCCAGTGATACTCCCACTGTATGTAGATGATCTGTTTGTAACAAGTATGGATGGGTTGATTGTTGATACGAAGAGGAAGCTTGCTGTTGAGTTTGAAATGAAGGACTTGGGTATGATGCACTATTTTCTAGGCATGGAGGTGTGGTAGAATGCAGATGGAATTTCTCTGGGACAAGGGAAGTATATGGTAGATATCTTGAAGAGGTCCGGGATGATGGATTGCAAGGCAATGACCACACCTATGGCATCAAACCTGAAGCTATTGAGTGATTCTTCATTAGAAGCGGTTGATGCTACGATGTATCGTCAGATGATTGGGTCCTTGATGTACCTAATGAACATGAGACCATATATTTGCTTTGCTGTGAACACCTTGAGCCAGTTCCTGATAGATCCAAGACATGTTCACTTGATTGCTGCAAAGAATATTTTGAGGTACCTAAGGGGTATAGCTGATTATGGGCTCAAGTATGAGGCGAATTAGAAGATTAACCTGGAGGGTTATGTTGATTCAGGTTGGGCAGCCAGTGCCATTGATAGGAAGAGCACTTCAGGGTGTTGCTTCAGTATGGGATCAAGCGTGATCTCTTGGTTTAGCAAGAAGCAATCCAGTGTGGCACTGAGTACAATTGAAGCAAAGTATGTCACAGCTTGTTCAACTAGTTGTGAGGTAGTATGGCTGAGGAAGCCACTATCTGATTTATTTGATCTCCAGTTAGATGCTACTTGTATATATTGTGACAACCAGAGTTGTGTGAAGTTGTCAGATAACTCGGTGTTCCATGATAATTTGAAGCATATTGAGATCAAGTATCACTATATCAGGGATATGGTGCAAAGAGGAGCAGTGAAGCTCCAGTATGTTGCGATGGATGAGAAAATAGCTGATATGTTGACAAAGCCATTGGCTAGAGTGAAGTTTGAGTACTTCAGGGAGAAGCTTGGTGTTCTCCAGATCGAGGTTCCCTCCAAGGGGAAGTGATGAGTCCATGAGCCTTTCTGACATGGTGAGAGGATTGGTTCCTTCCATGGTCAGATGTAAGGGCTGAGCCATTCTCTCATGGTGAAAGGATTGGTTCCTTCCATGTTAGATATGAGTGTTGATCCATTCTGATGTGACTGTAGGATTGGTTCCTACATGATCAGATATAAGTGCTGATTTCCATTCTTTGAATGGAGGTGCTTGGTCAGTTACCAACAATACTCAGTCTGGGACTGAGGGCCATTCCGATATGACTGTGGGATGTAGTCTCACATGATCAGATATAAGTACAGGGCCATTCTGATGTGATTGAGGGATGTGTTCCCACTTGATCAGATATAAGGGCTGATGCCATTCTCTGGGAGAATGGAGGCACCTGGTCAGTAACCAGGAACCCTCAGTATGGGACTGAGAGCCATTTTGACATTGGGGCAGGCTGGGCCCTCCTATGGTCAGATGTAAGGGTTGGGCCATTCTGACATGGGGGCAGACTTGGCCCTCCCATGGTCAGATGTAAGGGTTGATGCCATTCTCTGGAGAATGGAGGCACCTGGTCAGTTACCAGGAACCCTCAATCTGGGATTGAGAGCCATTTTGACACGGGGGTAGGTTGGGCCCTCCCATGGTCAGATGTAAGGGCTGGGCCATTCTGACATGGGGGCAAGATGGGCCCTCCCATGGTCATATGTAAGGGTTGGGCCATTCTGACATGATGGTGGATGTGTTCCTCTCATGGTCAGATGTGAGTGCTGGGCGTGCCATTCTGACATGGGGGCAGGTCGGGCCCACCCATGGTCAGATATAAGTGCTGGATGGGCCTTTTTGACTGGGTCAGATATAAGTGCTAAAGAAGATGAATATCTACTTGGAGGATAGGCCTACAACTAGCATGAGAAAGGGTTGGCTTTGTAGAACTTCCTGTGACGAGAAGAATCAAGAGATAGAACCAGTGATGATAACCCAATAATGATCTAGATCGAGTGATGATCCAGATCTAGTGCTAATGATCCAGTAGTGATGGTCCAGATCGAGTGATGATCTAGATCTAGTAAAGATGATCTAGATCGAGTGATGATCTAGATCTAGTAATGATGATCCAGATCGAGTGATGATCCAGATGCAGTGATGATGATCCAGATCCAGTGATGATCCGGATCAAGATGAAGATGACTTGAAGATGAAGAGGACTCGATGATGATCTAGATGATATAGAGAAGAAGACTTGTGCTAATAAATTGTGTCGAGAGAATACCTTCCTAGTTAAGAGGGAGTGTTGATGTAATTGGAACTTCAGAATGTATTCACTTGTATATCTTATGTATTGTACCCCGATGTTTATTCTAGAAAGTGTTTGTAATTGAGTCATGTCATGCCCCGATGTTTCGATTGAGAGTTTCTATAATGTGAACAATTCATGTCAATTCATTGTGGGTAACCCTCCTATTGATCAAGGGTTAAAGTCCCTGCAGTTGTGGGGCCCTAGGGTTATTAGACTCTCCTGTAGAAGTCAGCCCTAGTGAGTTATTGTCAAGTCAAGAATTAGTATAAATAGAGAGTGAGCCTCTCTATTTATCACACAGTCACTCACACTCAGTTGTAGCACATAGCCGAGGGAGAAGAAGTTGCTGGGGCTAGAAATAAAGAGACTACTGCTGTGAGGAGATCATCTTACTATTTTGGGGTTTTACTTTTGGTGCTGATTCTATCTTTGAGGAAGTTGCAGGGTTTTCTCCATTTATGGTTTCCCCAAGGAAAAACATTGGGTTCATTGTTTCTTGTGTTTGATTGATGTGCTTGTTAATCTCTCAGTTAAAGATCCTAATATAATGCTAGCTTGAATGATAAAAATCTAACACTGGGAATGTCAAGGATCGCATTATGCCATGTTTTGTCCGAGTAGGAAGGGGAACTTCAGCAATTTTCATACCATTCAGGAAGAGGACATAGTTGGAAATGTAGCAAATGAAATGCCCATAGTAAATGAATCCTTGGAAAATTTACAGGTTGACCATCAAACTTCCATGGTGGAAGTACAAGGCATGATACAAAACCAGTATGTTTCTATTCTAATTGAACCAGCTACTAGTTTAAGCTATGTGTCACCTAACATAGTGGAAAAACGAAAATTATCTTTGAAAAAGTTTGAAAATTCTTGGTTGGTCCAGTTAGCTACAAGGACTAAAAGGAAAGTAGTTAATTATGTTGAAAACTATGATTTGTTTATGAGTCAGTTCAAAACTCACGTCAAGTTAAATGTATTACCATTAGGATCTTATGATGTTTTAATAGGTATGTATTGGTTGGAAAAAAATCAAGTAATTTTAAATTGTTTTCATAAAACATTTTCTTGTTTAAATGATAAAGGATAAAGGATTACAGTCAAAGAAATACCTAGGAAAGTTTCTATTAGACAAATCTCAGCCTTACAAATGAAAAAGGCTATAAGGAAAGGTTGTAAAGTCTTTGTTGTATATGTAATAAATAACGAACAAATGAATAAAGAAGATAAGCTAAAATTCGATGATATTCTAATCCCATAAGATCTTTTGGATGTTTTCCTCGAAGAAATTCCAATATTACTTCCAAAGAGAGATATGGAATTTACGATTTAATTAGTACAAGGAGCTGTACCTAATTCAAAGGATCCTTATCGAATGAACATTTTAGAATTAAATGAATTAAACTTACAATTGCAAGAACTGATAGACAAAAATTATGTAAGACCAAGTGTAACCCCTTGGGGAGAACCTGTCTTATTCGTTAAAAAGAAAGATGGTATAATACGTCTATCTATAGACTACCATCAAGTGAACAAGTAAAAATAGATATCCTCTTCCCTGCATCGATGATCTATTTGATCAGATACGCGGAGCGACGATATTTTCAAAAATAGACTTGAGATTTGGATATCATCAAGTCAGAATTAAAGACGAAGATATTTTTAAGATTGCTTTCAAAACTAGTTACGGTTACTATGAGTTTGTGGTTATGCCCTTTGGGATAACAAATGATCCAACAAATTTTATGTGCTTAATGAACAATGTCTTAAGAAAATACTTAGATAAGTTTGTAGTCGACTTCATAGATGACATATTAATTTATTCTAAAATGAAAGAAGAACATGATGAACACTTGCATATAATACTACAGGTTTTAAGAGAACATAAACTGTATGCTACATTCAATAAATGCGAATTTTATAAAGATAAGACACAACATCTAGGGCACATGATATCCAAGGAAGGGATATTAGTAGACCCAGATAAGATAAAGAAATCATTGATTGGTTTGTTCCCAAAGATGTAACTGATGTACGATCATTGATGGGAATAATGGGTTATTGTTGAAAGTTTATAGAAGGATTCTTGAAAATCGTGAATCCCATAACATTATTACATAAAAAGGGAAAAATATTTGATTGGGATAAAAAGTGTGAAGAAAGTTTTAATAGATTAAAAGAACTGTTAACTACTGCACTCATACTGAAAATAACAGATCCAGAAAAATATTTCGTTGTATGCACTAATGCATGCAATGAAGGCTTGGGTGGAGTACTGACACAAGAAGGTCATCTAATTTCTTATGAAACAAGGAAGTTAAAAACACATGAAAAGAATTATTCCACTTATGACTTAGAGCTGGCTGCCATCATTCATGCTCTAAAAATGTGGCGCCATCATCTATTGAGTAAAATATTTTTGTTAATGTTTGATAACATAAGCTTGAAGTATTTGTTTGATTAACAAAATTTGAACGCAAGGAAAGCTAGATGGTTAGCACCCCTTAGTGAATATGATTTTGAAATCAAACACATAAAATGAAAGGAAAATGAAGTGGTTAATGCCTTAAGCGGAATTGCAATAACAAATTTTATAGCTGCCATTAGCAGTTATAAAATAGAATTAGATAATAAATTGGAAGAAGGGAGAAAATTGGACATAGAATACCAAAATATAAGAAAAAAAGGTAACTCATAATGTATTTGAAAATGTAAATACATATTTTAGTTTAAATAAAAAAGGATTAATGCTATATAAGAACAGACTTTATGTGCCTAGCATACCAGAAATTAAACTGTTGATTTTAAATGAAGTATACAAAAGTCCTTATTCCGGACATCTGGGGTATCAAAAGATGATAACAATGTTGAGAAAAGAGTATTTCTGGCCTAATATGAAGAACACAGTTGCTAAATATATAGCGAGGTGTATAGAATGTCAACAAGTTAAAGCTAAGAATCAACACCCAACATGTCTTTTACAACCATTACCAATTCCAAATTGGAAATGGGAAGTCATCAATATTGATTTTATAATTAGTTTTCCTAAAAATCAGAAACAAAATGATTCAATAATGGTAGTTGTGGACAAATTAAGCAAGGAAACACATTTTATACCTGTTAAAACAACTCATAACTTATGCTAGCATTGTTGACATATTTATGAAAGAAATATTTCGGTTGCACGGAATTTCGAAGGTAATAAATTCTGACAGAGATCCTTAGTTTACTGGTAGTTTTTGGAAATCTTTGTTTAAAGGACTAGATACTAAATTGAATTTTAGTACTGCTTTTCATCCATAAATGGATGGACAAACAGAAATAGTGAATCAAGTACTAGAAGACATGTTATGCATGTATGTTAGAGACTATCCCAAGAAATGGGAAGATTATTTTCACTTAGTTGAAGCTGCGTATAATAATGATTATCAAGCTTCAACTAAACTTGGTCCTTTTTAAATATTATATGGTAGGAATTGTAATACTCCTATTACATGGAGTAATCCAATTGACAGATTAATGTTAGGACCCGACTTGTTAAAAGAACTGGAACTAACAATGAAACACGTACAAAGCAATTTGAAAACTACTCAGCACAGACAAAAGAGTCACGCAGACCTTAAAAAAACTTTGAGTAGGTGAGCATGTGTTTGTTAAGGTAAAACCTAGAAAGAACTCCTTTAAGCTGGGGAGTTGTACTAAATTAGTACCTAGGTATTGTGGACCATTCAAAATATTAGCAAGAGTTGGGCCAGTGGCATATCAGTTAGCTTTGCCACCTAATCTTAGAATACATAATGTCTTTCATATTTCCATATTGAAAAAGTATGTGCATGATGGTACTCATGTGATCGACTGAAATATTATTGAGGTAGAACTTGAAGGATATTTTCAGGTGGAACCGAACTATATTCTCGACAAGAGGGAAATGTTTCTCCAGAATTGCACCATTGGACAGGTAAAGATGCAATGGAAACACCTCAGTCCAGATGAAGCAACCTGGGAATTCAAGAGTCAAATGCGGGAGGCATATCCAGCTTTGTTCCAGAAAGAATTAGAATAAACTTAAGCAACATCGAGGACGATGTTGAACTTAAGGGGGGGTGTTTGTAACACACCTAGAACTGAAAAATATATTTATTTATTTGTTCGAGAAAATTTTTTGCTAAATTTATTGTAAATTTTTTATGACCAGGTGGGTCAAGGATGACTGCAATTGAATATTTATTTATTTAAAATAATAAAATAGAAGAGACACCTATCCAAAGGAGACTGTTGAAAGAGTGTTCATTGACCCACTAGGAGGAATGAGTAGTTGGAGAAGGTTGGTTGACAAGTGGGTGCACTAGCATTTCACTTTCTAGATATTGCAGGAAGAAAAATCCCTAAAATTGTGGTCATGTTCCCTGAGAGGGGGAATCGAGAAGGTGGCTCATTTAATTCCAAAACTGACCCAAAGACGTAGGCAATATTATAAATACCATCAAATTGAGAAATAGGCTCACTACATTCTGTTTTCAAGTGAATGAACCTTGTGACTGCTACAAAATGGAAAATTCAGGCACACAAGGAATTTTGATGAGGGGGTAGCTAAACTAAAATTGTTGAGTTAAGTCTATTACTGAGTGATACATTGCAGCAAGTTCTGTGTGTACTATTATCCATTTATCTTCGTGCTTGTGATTAAGTGAACAAGTTCGAGGGTCCCACGCAAGTAATTTTGGCTGCTTCAAGAGACGGTTGGGTGGAACGATCTCCTTTGGGTGTTTGTCCCCCTTCTGCAAGTTATCTAGGTTCTAACTGTTTATTTTCTATCTGTGATTTAATTTCTATATCTATATTTCATTCATAAAGTGTGCTTAGTAGCCAAAGAATTTAGTAGTAACCGTCTATAATATATTTTCTCTGCAAAAATAAGAGTTGTAGTTTTCTTATCATCATATTATACAAGATTTTCTATTGTTTATTACTTGCAATGATTAGGATAATTATGGATGAACAAGCAATGCTTTTCTTTCCCTTTTACTGAATACTAGCTACATACATCTAATCTAATTGAGTAGTTTTAAGTTTCATATTAATTATTATATTATACATATTTTCTTTTCTCCCTAGCTTCCCATTTTCTTTCTAAGTAAGCTTAAGTTCTAAGGTACACTAGTCTTGTAGAAAAGTAAGCTCTGTACGGAATTTAAGTTAGGGTTTAGAAATCAAAACAAGATCTTCACAACATCGGTATAGACTTACACTATTTATCTATATTCTATAGTTACATATTAACCTACGATACTACCTTGTAGGTTATAAATCATAAAAGTTTATACAACTAATAAGTATACTAAGAAAACAATCTTTTTACAACATTAAAACTTGTAAGTTAAAAAGGTTAAGCTTCAGATAAATCTTTAATAGCTCCATCATCAAAACCCTAAATAAACTAAGGTTAAAATAAGTCACGGGTTCAAAACTTGATAGAAAAACCTTACAATCAAAACAAGAAAGACTAAATCCACTTATATGTATTTGGTCGAAAATCAAAACATTATGCTAATTACCAGTACAAAACAATGCTCTGCAATTAAAACAAAATAATATCAAAAAATAGCGAAATGGCCTCTCGGCCTTATCATTATATTCTAACTATTGTATGATCTAGGTTTGGCCTCATGGCCTTATTTTGAAAATAAACTACAAAATTATAATGAAAACACAACATCCAAGAAACCAATCAATGGTGTAACTACACTACGAAATCCTTACGGGAAGTTTTACATGTATAACAAATCATTTCACTGAGAAGAATAAGGACCATGCTGTTAAAATATTTAAACAGATTGAAACCAACAATCCATCCATTATCGACACAAATGCTTACGACACTAGGTAAAATCTTCTCAATCATTTTTATGGACAGAGCTCTGCTCTTGGAGTTTAAAATCAAAATGTTAAAACAGAGTAAAAGGCCTCATGACCCTAACTTCGTAAATATCAGACTACTGATTTAACCGTGTGCTGGAAATGCTTACAACTGGCCTTACGACCTAAACAAGTTTTTCACTAACCAACGAAACATGGAAATGGCCTCCCGATCGTAAATAGTCTTTATAGAAGAAAAAAATACAATACTGTAAATATAATATGATTAAGTCAATACATCAACAATAGCCTCACGGGTCTCCTTGTTAGGAAAATAAATATTTACATTTTGGATAAAAGCGTAAACCCTATCATTATCCATACTAAGAAATATCTGCATAGTCATTTCGACTCCATGGTCGAAGAGTTTTTCTTTACTTTTCAAATATAAATGCCTCACGGCTATACCAAAGGAAATTACCACTTCCATGTCACAAAAGTTAAATGCAGGGATGGATTTCCAGTCCATGCCATAACAACGCAGGTCAAGCCACGGTGCCACAAGTCACTGAGCCACAGATAAGGAAGGTAATAGGTCTTACCTGGACTGTAACTCTTTATCCTTATAGCATCCACCCCAAAATCTAGGTATAACAACCCATCTGTTTTCTACAGTGTCGGTCAAATATTACCACTATACCATAATTCCACTTCCTTTCCTTGCATGATATACTAAACACCTTAGGTTATGTTTGCTTATCGAATTTTAAGTTTAAGGGAAGCTTGTTTTATTATGATAAAGTACATATTCCTTGCTTAGGAGTGAGGGGCTGCCTCGCTTAGGTTTCTTGCTTAGCTAGGTGGTTGTAGGCTCTTCAAAATCAACACCTGCAACAAGGAAACATAGGTTTTGCGTTAGCCGTAAAGCTAAGTAAGACCTGTGACCCCCTTTCCCTAGCATATAGGTAGGGTCAACATAAACAACATTCACAACAAATTCAGCTGAAAGAATTTAAAAGTTACATTAACGACAGGAAAGCAGCACTTGACATGTATAACATTACGTTGCATCGTAAATATTGTCGCAAAATGACCTTTTGTTTACTAAGCACAGTTGAAGGTCATATGAGTCTAATTTTATCCTCCATATCTTGAAATTTGATTAAAGACACTTTTCTATGGTTGTCACAACTGTTAACGTAAAACATAACATCTTATGGGTTATCTTCCTAGGAAAATTACAGATTGGCTTATAATATATATATATTTTCGTAATTTTGGAGATGTTACAAGCCTCCTGCTCTTTAGCACTCCACAAAGAGTTGTGACCTGATTTTGGGGAAGATGCCTCCATCTTGAGTTCTCACTCAGCAGCTTCAACCACTTGTTTTTTCCTCTTGCGAGTCAACAAACACTCTTTTAACAACTATTTCAGTTCTGGTTTTAATTATTAATTGAAAAATCTATTACATTTTTTTTTGTCAAAAATATTTAAAAAAATAAATACTCAAAAAATAATAACAATTTATTTAAATTTGGTATTTACCTTTTTAGACTTAAATTTGAAAAGAATAAAAAGCATTTCTGAGGATGCATTTTAAATTTTCATTATGAAAAATAGAATATGCTTTTTTTCTCATAGGATAAAAAGCTTTTTACATTTTAATATACGTCATTTGATATCATAAATGACATAATAATGAAATATGTTCCTTCAACAACGAAAACTAGTGAAAGATACTCTATTTTGAATTAAAAAAAAATCATGAAATAAATATAGATTACATTTAAAGTCATTTGACATCTCCTCCCAAAGCCCTCTGATATAAGCCTTCTGATTATACCTATATCTTTGATATATTTTATGATATTTTTGAAAGAAATGAATTGTATGATGACAAATCATAAATATCAATGAAATTGCATCAATTTCTTTATTTTTCCATTTAAAAGGATTAACATTTATAAAATTTTAAACATCTTGTATAAATTATTAAAAAGTACAATATAAAAAATTAAACTCTGATATTTAAAAATTATTAAAAAATATAACATAAAGAATTAAATGTCATTTAAACTTAAAAAGGTAAAATATAAATATAAATTGTATAATTACTTTTTTTAACATAGTAATCTTCTTTTTATTATCTAAATTTCATTTTTAACTAAATTTATTATTATTATACCTGCTTCAAGCAGGTATATTGTAATCGTTCACAAGTCAAACTCCTTTGACTTGGTGTTTTTTGAGGCAGTTTTAAAAAATCAAAACCTGTTTCGCAAAGTATGACTTAAGGGTTTGTAAAATAAATTTTTTTAATTTTGTAAAAAAACTATTTTTGTAAACAGCTGATTGGTGGATAGAAGATGATGTCAGCTTTGGGATTTGGTATCTGGATTTGAGTTGACATGTGGCAAGATGACGTCATAATAATAGAATTAAAAAAATGAAAATTATATCCGCCATCTGTTATTCTTGTTATTCTTGGAAAACCGGCAGGGTCGACGATCGACGTGGTATATGCAGTCGGTCTAGCAGAACGCTGGGAAGCTTGGCGAAACCAGGATCGTCTCTCGCATAATTATTCAATTTGGTGGCCGGAAGTTTAAATACGTGGAGCTGGCGACCATTATAGCGGCTTCCTGTTTATCAATTTTGGCGGAGCTGTTCATTGGGCCGGAGAGGCACCAACCCCTAGCAGACGATTGGAGCATCCCGCCCGAGCACCTTAACAACTTTGAGCACTCCTTGATATCATTGTTCTTCGTCATCTACGCTTTCGTGGCCCTATATGGGGAACTCAGTAAGCTCACGGTTCCTCCGAGGGTGCTGCATGTGATTGCGGCGCTTGCCTTTAGCCAGGAGCTGTTGATCTTCCACCTTCACTTAGCCGACCACATGGGGGCAGAGGGGCACTACCACTACCTCCTCCAGCTCATCCTCATCGTCACTTTGTCCGCCATGCTGCTCGAGGTTCTGTTCCCACAGAGCTTTTTGGTGGCAACGGTGCGTTCCGCGTCATTGGTGTTTCAGGGGGCGTGGTTCATTCACATGGGGTTCATGCTCTGGATCCCGGCCTTCATCCCCAAGGGTTTCCAGATAGAGCGCACCGAGGGCCACGATGTGGTCAAGTGCGCTAGCCAAGTAGCAACTATGCGTGCCAAGGCGCTCGCTAACCTGCAATTCAACTGGTATCTGGCCTCGATTCTTGTATGCACGGTCATCTTCTATGCAAGAACAGTCAATAGAAAATATACCGAGAAAGCTGCCGCGTATGAGCCAGTGGAGTAGAAGCGTGAGTGCAAGGGCAACAAAAGGCCAACGCCACCGTAGAGAAGGGCAGCCATGGAGCCGAGAGGCAGTACTTTAGTGACGGTTCTTAGACGTCGATCGATCTGGAGAGCTTGCACGAAGCAGTGGCGCTGATTGAAAGATGAAGAAACACATCTAAAACTATTCTCAGAGGTCGATCGATCTGGAAGCAGTGGTTCTGATTGAAAGATGAAGAAACAGGTCTAAAATTGTTCGACTGGTCGACTTCTGCTTCAAGATTTTGCAGGCACCTCCGGAACATAACTCGGACTGTTTCTCTTACATGACTAACGAGTGATAGAATTCATATATGAAAAGTGTATAATTATAATTATTGTATATTATAAGCATTGCGAAAACTGTAATAGCTGCATGGAAAGTGAAATCCGCTTCTTTCTATCTTTGTAAAATTCTTGCAGTCATAAACTGTGCTGTAATGCCTGAATTAACAAGCTAATCACATTGTCCTGTACATGTAATACGAATTCGGAATATGCATACAACTACTTTCGGAATTTGTACGGATCAATTTCCCGTTTCAAGGACTTATGAGTTGAATAGATTTCCATGCTTGGAAAATTATTACTAAAATTGAAATTCGACTTTGTAATTGGAATTAAAATTCACTTTTATAACATATTTACAATTAAGAAATCAATTAAAAATAATAATAAAATGAAAAAATGTTACTTAACTTTTTTAATTAATTAATCATATCATTATTTTCAAATTTTTTAAAGAATTAAATAATCATTGCATTATTTTGAATTTTTTTTTGGATTTTTTAATAAAATTAATTAAATATTATTATTTTCAGATATTTTAATGTAATTAATTCAAACTCTTTGCAAACCAATGATGGGCAACCTCTAAGTTGATTAACACCTATCATGAACACACATAAGTCATTGACATAAACGACTCAGCTTTAAAAGCAATTTAACTTATGATGTTCACTAACTATAATTTAAGTTATTATCTTAATTTAATAATTAGGAAAAAAAAACTTAATATAAGTCATTGATATAAACAACTCAGCTTTTAAAATCAATTTAACTTATAATGTTCACTAAGTATGGATATGCAACAGAGATTATGGAACATAATCAAAGGGCCGACACTGAGTCTAATGTCTGCGATCTTATTGAAATCTGACATCTTATTCAAAGCTTTTGTTAAAGTGATTGGCTTTGAAGGGCATATATTTTTAGTTTGCAAGTGTTTATGGAAACTTAATGCAGAAGACGAGAAATGGTCCCAAGCATTCGGAGATATGTACCGGAAATTTGGTACTTGCGAGAATGGTTCAATGAGAATGGTTGTGCTTTAAGGTTTGACACAACGAATCACAACATCACAGTTCAGAGTGAGGAAGGAAAATTGGTCCACGACATACAGTTATGGGAGATAATTGATTTGTTGTTATCTGAGTATAGTCAGTCTCAATTTTCCGTGCGCGCCTTTCAAGTAAACAATATTTGGTGGCCTTAGAATGCATAGCTCCTACATATTTTTTCCATGTTTTAGCTCTCACATGTTCCCTCTCTATGATATTTTGGAATGTGGGAGCCTGGGTTTGTCGGAATTACTATATTTGTTCTACTTTTGTTTAGATTTTGAACTCTATATGATATTTTGGAATGTGGAAGGTTTGTCGGAATTACTATATTTGTTCTACTTTTGTTTAGATTTTGAACTCTATATGATATTTTGGAATGTGGAAGGTTTGTCGGAATTACTATATTTTTTCTACTTTTGTTTAGATTCTTGAAACCGGTTCTGAAGAGATGAGAGAGACTATTTTGTTCGAGTGCCGTTTTTTAATGGCAGTGTATGAAAGTTGCATTTCGGTAAACATAAATATATTGAATATATAGTCTATTCGGTTCTATGCGCACAGGTCTATCCAGTTCCATGAGTGTGTTATTTAGTCTATGAAAATAGAAATTTATAACTCTAATACTTGCCATGAGGGTTGGTGGACACAATCACAATCTGAAATGGTATTTTGTATTTAAACCAAAATTTGACCCTGAAATGTTAGCCATATTTGACTGGTAAATTGGCAACCGTCAAATTTCAGCACTGCTTGGGAGCACTTTGTTCAATAGAGCTTTTTCATTAATTTCTTAGATGGATTTTGTTTTCAAACTGTCTTATTATTAATTTAGGTTATGAATTTTCTTTAATTTATTTAAAAAAAGTGTATTTAGATAATTTAGATTATGAATTTTCTTTAATTTATTTAAAAAAAGTGTATTTAGATTATCATGTTTCTTCAATTATTTTTGTTTTCAAATTCTTAGAATATATTTTTGATATTTTAAATAAAAAATTGTATTTAAATTATAATTAACTTTTAATTTTTACAAAATTATGTTTTAATAAGTTCATTTATGTTATCAATTTATGGACAACTTCTGCTCATGGTGGATAAGCGAATAATTATTAAAAATATACAAGGTAAAGTAATTAAAAAAGTATTATAAGAAAGTATTTGTATTACATGTATGTTTTATTTGTTTAATTATTTAAATCAAATAAATAAATTGATAATAAACTAAATGGATATTATTAATGTCTCTAATTAATAAAATTGTAAGCAAATATCAAAATACAAAATGAATATAAAATATTTAACATAGTTTGTTTTTTGAATAAAAAAATATGATTTTACAAAAAGAGTTGTATTTATACAAAATGAGTGAACATAAACTTGTGTTTCATAATGCAAATGCAGAAAACATGATCCCACAAACTGAATACAAACAAACTTCTACAACTATATTAGAATAAACATACACATCTACAAAAAAACCATGAGCTAAATAACATATATGTACTTTGTTCTTGGAATAAAAAAGTTTGTATTACAAATAGAAAGAGTAATTACTCTCATAATGAAAAACCCAATGAAAATAAACCCAATAGCACATACAGGCTTAATATAGGCATGTTAATAAATGCAATTTCTTAAACATGCTCCCCCAAATTAAATAAAAAAGAAAATGCTACAACTCAACTAGAATAAGTGTATGCATCTAAAAAAGTTACCATGAACTAAATAACCAATATGCTTTACAGTTTAAATAGTACCTGCTAAATAGGATTGAGACCACATAAAGATAGCTGGTATAAAGGCAATTTACTCATTTATATTGATACATAAATATTGCATTATGAAATGAAGATATTAAAACTAAATTCCCTATTTAGTTCTCAGTTTTAAAGATAATAAAAACTAAAACTAATTCTTAACAAGATATAATGCTAAGACTCTTCAAATAACTATTCTCACAACAATGATATTAATTTATAGTCTTATAAGCTATTATTTCTCATTTCCTATTTATGCTAGTCTATAAAGAAACTTGCATATTTTTATAACATAAGTCAATATTACTAGAAGTATGTAAGGAAGCTTGAATATGCTTGTTTTATGCTACATTGCAATAACCTATATCATATTTAAATGGACATTTTTTAATTCATTTTTGTTTTAATTTCTTTCAAATTGTAATTATATTTGTTTTATCATATATTTTTATAGCAAAATTATCCTATTGCTATATATTTTCAATCTCTTCTTAGGAGGCAGGTACTAAGCAACAAAATTATCCTATTGCTATATATTTTCAATCTCTTCTTAGGAGGCAGGTACTAAGCAACTTTGTTGCTTATTCCACTTGTTTTAAATAATAAGTTGATATCACAACTTTACCTATCAATCTTAAAAAAAATACTTTTGTTTATTAATATTATTGCTTTTATTTTATTTTCAAAATTATATTAATATTATATTGTTATTTTTATTAAAACAAAATATTCCATTCAAAATATTTTATAAAAATATAAATCAAACTATTTATATATTAATATTATATTGTTATTTTTATTAAAACAAAATATTCCATTAAAAATAGTTTATAAAAATATAAATCAAATTATTTATATAAAAAGACGATAAAACACATTAAAAGAAAAATTACAAGGAATTTGCTTCAGTGATCCCGATTATTCTAATGTATATCGATGGTGTAACAATTGCCTTCGGTACTAGACCTGATGTTTATGCTAGACCTATCTTCTGATCTCCCCATGATTGCTAAGTCTTCGATAGAAAATTTGGAAAGAGAGGTCATTTAATAAGTTGGAAAGCGATGTTAAGAAAATACGTGGAAAAAGACATAAAGAAATATCATCTTCATTCCACTTATTTTACTACATTAAATATCATCTTCATTCCACTTATTTTACTACATTTTCAAATTACTAACAGAAGTAAAATTACTTTATTCACTAAATAGCTGGAAAGGAATATTAAAAAATAAATGGAACTTAGAAAATGAAGATATTAGTTGGAAGATAAGAGAATACTTGATATTCAACCTCTTTCTCTATGTACTTTATTTTACTCACTTTTCTTTTTTCCATGTACTCTTTTAACTCACTTTTCTTTCTTACATATTTCTAATGGAAGTAATCTTTAAACTTATCTTTCAAATTTTTTTAAGTGATTTTAGATTGAATGGAGTAGTTGGAAAGTAAGATATGGCATAATAATCAAATTATGATTGTTACTAAATAGTAAGGACCCTGCTCACGAGACTCTATTGAGTGGCTCAATTGGCTAAATGTGGTAAAGAAAAGGGAAAAAATCCCCCACAGGTCAAGATGTCCATTCCTGTGAATGGGTCAAATCTGCATCTGTGATGCAGAAGCAATTTTCAGTTGAAAAAAAAAGGACCCTGCTCACGGGTTTCCTGTGCGGTTAATGATTAAAAAAAAATAGTCAAGTTGTTAAGTAATATCTTATGTAATATTAGATATTATTTTCATAATTTTTTCTAAGTAGTTGTGAAGGGTTTGAAAATATTATTGGAGTAGTTGGAAATTAGCATATGACATCATATTCAACTATTATGTAAGATTAGATATTGTTTTAATATTTTTTTTCAATAATAGTAAGGGTTTATGAATATTTAATTTTACTCTTAATGTGTTTTCATTATTTTTATCCAAATAATTTTAATTTATATTATCATGTAAAATGTTTTAATTTAATAGAAATAAAATTATAATGTTGTCATATAATATACAATAATAATAAATAAATGAATTTTTAAGAAATAAATTTATAATATCAATTAGTAATTTAAAATGTTAAAAATTAAATAATAAAATATTAAGAAAAATAATAACATTATAAATAAGTATAGACATGTTGGAGTAGTAAATACATCACTCCATGCAACTAGTAATGATTCCTAGCTTTGTTTATGGAAAGAGAGGTTATGGAAATATTTGGAAAGGGACGTGTGAGAATAAGGGAAAAAGTGAGCCTAAATGTTGAGACAAGGAGAGTTAAGTGAATAAAGATCATTGTTAATCTTGATGGAGGGTTTCCAATGTTTATGGTATGGAGGCTTAAGGTTCATGGTATGGAAGGAGGCAAGTCCTAGCTTAATTTGAGTGGAGTGAAGGAAAATCCCAGGCCTATGGTGCTGTTATAACTATTTTTTTGGAGGGTTTAACTATTGTTTTCACACAAAACTAGTGGTGGTGTACATGGGGGATGCTTGATTCGAGGCCGAGCAGGCCTCCCTCATGGATCCTGAGGAGGATGACATTTGGGCTTGTGAATGCATCCTTTGTTATGACGAGGAATATAGGAATATACTACAAAAGTCAAAGGACATGGAAATTGGTGGTGGGGAGGATGTGCAGAGACTGCTCTATCGTGATTTCATGACTGTCATGAACAACAGAGATTCAAATTCTGATGATTCTATAGAAGATAAGATTATCGGGAGAAGATTTTCAAACTTGATGGATGACATGTGATGGGATAGAAGAAGCCTAAGGGGGATGGGAGCGCGTCCCTAGTAGAATGGGTAATCGGTTTTCAGGTAAGTTTGGTGGTATAAAAGGTGGTAATAAGGGAAAACAAAGGAAAAAGGCCATCAAATAGAGGGGAAAACATCAAGCTCTTATTTTGGGAAGGGATATAGGTGTGGATGATGTAACCAACCTCTTGTTGTCAGTTGCAAGTGGGAAATTTCAATCACTAGGCCATTACAGGGCAAAATATCATCGGTTGGGTGGAGGAGGTTTGGTTTCCAATACTGGGGTTTGCTCCTACAATCATCCCTTTATATGAGGATTGTTTTGTTTCAAATTATGGCAAGATTTGGATACTTCTCGCATTTTGGGGGGGTTGTGGATGAAGGGGGGTGGTAGCCTTATGCTGAAGCATAGACATGCTTCTTTTGACTTGGAAAAAAGAACAATTTTTTTACGAGAACCTATGAGTCTTGCTGCCTTATTTCCCTCTCCAGTTTTGGAATAAAGGGGCTTTCAGGGAAATAGGAAACAGATTGGGGCATTTTTTATTTAGACGAGAGCAGTTTTGCAACAAAAGACAAAAGGATGGCTAAGATCTTGGTGGATGTGGATGTAAGACAAGGGTTGTTGGTTGAGCTTGACATAGTATGGAACGATTATTCATTCATCCAGAATTTGGACTATTGGAAGGTCCCATTTCAATGTCTTAACTATATACAAGCTGGTCATTTGAAGTAATCCTAGCCCTATCCTATTAAAATAAGCTCAATCGATGACAAGGTGGCATCGATGCTATCATCATTGTCTAGTAAGTTGTTTTTGTCAGCTCCTTCTATTTTCTTGAAGCTTTCAGAGGACGACGTTAAGTTTATAAATTCATTTGGGATTTCTAGGACAAATGAAGAAAAGTCTTAAGAGGATGATGTTGTTGGATATGGGGTGGGTCTCAACATGTCTCTCCCCTGGGGCCATGGAACAATCTTGATTCCTCGATCTAGAATAGAGAGTTATTAGAGGAGGAGGAGAACCTTTTTAACTCAAAGGGCATCGGTATTGGAACTGCAGAAGATGTTGGGGCAAGTGGTTTGTCAGCAACTAATGGCGGGGTTTGGTTTGGAAGAGAGGAGGACACTTCGATGTATATGACAAACTAATTGATGGATTTCCCATTGTTTAAGAGCCCTATAGGGAAGGTTTTATCTGGTGGGGCCCAAAAGTCTCAAAATTGCTCATCCCAAGTGGATGGGATGTGGGATTTTTTGGTGACATCCTTTAAGGGCGTAGTAGAAATTCCCCTTCAAGTATTCTCAGGCACCTTTTATAAGGGGGTGACTGATGGAGAAATTTATGCTTGTACCCCAGTCTCTATGTGGAAGTCTAAGATAATCATGGGGAATAGGAATAAATGAGGTGTTGTGTAAGGGGGTCTACGCCTATCTAGAGGGGTTGGTTATATTTCTTTGCTTATCAGAAGAGACTCACCACCCTTAATATATTGCGAAAAGAAGAAGGAAGATTGTCATTATATCTATTGAGGCCCATAAAGATCTAAAGACCCGTGCAAAGGAAAAAAATGAAAATTGTGTCTTTAAATATTAGAGGGGCTGGAGGGGACCCTAAGGCATGTGCTCTCCATAGAATTTTTGAAATGTTACATCTAGATGTGATTTTGTTTTGTTACTGGAAAAAATATAGTGGTGGAGGAAAAGGACCCTGAGGCCATCTCCAAGGTAGCACCAGATGGGATCTATGCACAGTTGATACATATGGGCTCTTAGGGGGCCTATTATATGCTTGGAACCCATGTAGAGTAGATTTGATGTCGTTCCAATGTGTTATAAAAATTATTTTGAGGGAAAAGGTTTAGGTCTAAATACATAATTCAATGTTATCAATTTCTATGGCCCATATAATAATAGGTACAACTTCTGGGAAGAGTTGAAGATCTATGGAATTTTGAACTTGAAAAACCTTTTTATAGTGAGTGATTTTAATTTCACTTCGTTGAAAAGAGACATTTAGGGTGCACAACAGAGAAGTGATCCACTTGCAAGGTTATTTTACCTCTCTTTTTAGTGAAGTTGGACTAGTTAATATTCAACCTAACCCTCTCCTTCCCATGTGGAAGAACAAGAGATACCAGGTTAAGGGTTGTGCAAGCATTTGGATTGTTTCTATGTAGCTAAGAATTAAATATTAGATGTTTACCATTATAGATCATGGTTTCAAATTTTTTTCATTTTTGATTATTTGCTTTTGGTACTCTAGTTGGAAGTGAGTTATGAAAAGGTAAACTTCCTCTTCAAGTTCAACCATGCCTGGCTTAAGGAGGCCAACTTTATATCTTTGGTGTACAATTCCTGGAATATATTGAACATAGAGGATATTGAATATCTAATGTTGTCTCTTGTCTCGAAATTAAAGGCCCTCAAATATGTGATTCTCACATGGGAAAAGAACAAGGGAAAGGTCCTCAAGGAAGAGATGCTTTTGTTGGAGCAACAAATAATTAACTTTTTGTATCATCAAGTGGGGAGGAAATTTTAGATGGAGACAAACTTCGGGTGGGATAAATGGCATCCCGAAAGGAGAAGATATTGAAATTAGAGGAGGAGACATGGAGGTTAAAAAGCCATGCCATATGAATTTCCCAAGGAGATAACAACACGTATTTTTTACACAATTTTGCAAAATCATGAGCCTAGTAATACAATTTGAGAGATTTAGGATGAGAATGAAAAGAGTTACAGTATAATATTTTGTCTCTCTTTTCAAGGATCACGAGGATGCCTCAATATTCAATCACATGCAGGATTTGACGACCTTTCCTAGTTTCTTTCTCCTCAAGGGAAGGAAAAACTATTGGATGATCGGTCTCTCTAGAATAGGCAAGAAAGGTTATTGTGGACCTCCCTAAAACCAAGAGCCCTGGACTAGGTGGGTGGATGACATATTTTTTTCTGGAGTTTTTCAATATCATGGTGCATGAGCTGCTAATAGTGGTTGAAGAGGTATGTTGCATAGGTAATGTTACAGGGGCATATAGTGTGGATTTCTCCACTACCATGTGCAAAATAACCAACCCTAGATCATCCAGATCATAGGGTAGAGTCCATGGTGCAAAGTGTATTTAAACCTCGACTTACAATAACAATGGACAATGGACAAGAACATAATATTTTTATGATTTTTATTTTATTATCTAACTAGCAAAAAGTAACAATAATAGGCAAGCCTTTCTTTGAAGTGGGCCACTGCATTCGTCTAAAGAAATGGTCCTGTAGCTTCGCGGTTTGGGTCTCCAGTCTTCTCCACTAGTGGTTGTCAAATAGGGGGAATGGATCCAAATGGGTACGGAGCGAGCTCAACATACACCGTGGGAATGATATGGCAGAAAAATGGGAGCAATGGCGAAAGGTGAAAAGGGTTTCCATTCAAGGAGTATGATCGAAAAATCTTGGCATTAAGGAATGTGTAATGAAGAACAGCTTGTTGTGGGGATACCTTTACAATGTATTTATAGGATGATCCAAGGTTTTTTGACCCATGGTGTTTTATTGTGCATGGTATCTGTCCATGTTTTTTGACCCATTCTCATTTTAGGGTTTTTTGGTCCATTTTGGAGAGAGTGGGGACAAGTCACAATAAATGCTCAACTTCCCTTCATTTATGGGGGAAGGAATAATAATGTTTTGGACCATATTTGATGTATTATTAACTGTGAAGGTCAAAATGGAGGAAATAATGGTGGGAATATGATGTATAATTATGGTTTGGACCATAGAGAGCTAGGTGAACAATTTTTGGTGTTAACATATTGACCCCTGATGTGTGAGGGTAGGAGCTCATTGTATGGTTGATAGACATCATAGGATCAAGAAGAAATGGTGACAACAGTGGAGAGAATGGAGAGGAATGTCGAGGAGTGGAGTCTCCTCATTCGAACTGCAGTGGATTTTGGTTTGTATTTCTTCTCAAAAATGGATGAGGTACATATAATATCATACATGTATATGGATGAGGTGGGCATACCCATGCTTGTCACAATGGCTCAAAAAATAAAAATGGGGATCAAGGCTAGATCAATTGGAGTCGATCAATACATATATAAAACTGGTATTACATCATGGTGGCCTCAATGGGAGGCTGAATACACAAAATGATCTGAAGAACTAGTGCATAGGAACAATGGCATTCTCATGGAATGAAATATCATAACTACTGATGTTGTGTTCAATATGGAGTTGTACATAAATGGATGGACTCAATCATTGAGAGTCAGAAGCTCTGAGGTACAATATACAACATCAAGTACTGGAGATATATAGAAGCATAACACTGATGGGCTTCCAAACAATGTCACCAACAAAACCCAAAAATCACAAGGAACATGAAACTGTATGGGTACCAAGAATAGACTCACCAATGTACTAGAGTCAGGTGAAAATTGGGTCTTCAACCAAATAATGAGAGAACTAATACCCTGTATGAATCTCAACGGTGTGATAGTGTGGCTAAACTCAAGCACGTGAGACATAACCAACCCAAAAGGAACTAAAGACTCCTTTCAAGTGGTCCAAGGAACTCATCAATGAGGTGGATGAAACCAAGATACATGCACCTCTGGGTCTATCCTTTGGAATAGATGTGTTGACGTCGATAGAGGCAGACATGCAACTACCAAGGAAATGAGGTTTCCTTTATATAAGCACGAGAGGGAAAACCAGAGACGTGGATTAATACTAGGATTAAGGCATTGGCGATGAGACACAGGCAGGGGAGTATGATAGGCTTAAAATTCCTTTATTCAGAGTATGGCGACAGGGCTGACCTGAAAACAAATGATATTGACTCATGGGGAGGGGACCATATTTGGGAAACTGGGAAGATGACTACAATGGGATATAGTGGGGGAATTAATTGGACTAATGATACCTAGGGGATCCAAGGGAGACTTATTGCAGAGTACTCTGAACAAAGGCATCCCAATCTGGGAAATCTTCCATAGACTATATGGAATGTGTGGGCGCCTAGAGACACCATTGTGGGCCTTCTTCATAGTTTATAGAGCACAAAGAAGGGATATAAGTATGCTCAATATGATACTATCTCGTAGATTTTTGTTGAGCCCGAGACGATAAATGCTCGATGGTGTTTTCATATTTAGAGAGTCTAAAAATAGGAATAAGACTCCAGTGTGGTGTCTTTTTTGTTTAGTAGTATCCTAAGTCTGAAAAGGGATAAAAGTGTACGAAGGAGAGCTCTCCCTCCCGAAAGGGGTAGAGAGAATTCTTTTCCATAGGTAGTCCAACCAGGGAGAAAAAGGTTAATTTTATACTAATTGGATGGTCATTCAAATACTTTTACGAGCATGAATGAAACCAAGTTTTCTTAGCGATCTTTTGTTTATGAGAGGGCTGGAAAAGATCTTAAAGAGAACCCATAACGATATTTTTCATAAGTTACGGTCCCAATTTTCGACAAAGAATAAAAGGATACAAAGGGAAATGTTCCTAGCTGGAAGGCGCTAGGGTAGTTTTTTTCTTTAAATAGGATACATAGCACAAAAAAGAAGATAAACAAGGCCACATAGATTCCCTTTCAAATATTTTATCGAGTGTGAAAGGATGCAAGCATGCTAAAAAATCCTTTCATTCTTTTAGGAGTTTGAAAAGAGCTTTAACATAAACTCCCTAATGGTCAGTCTGTTAAATTTCCATATGCTTAGCTAAGACATTAGTATTTCATTTCATTTTCATAACAAAAGCATATAAATAGGATCATTGAAAGATAGACAAGCACAACCATACAAAAGGAACACAAAGATTTATCCTGGGAAAACCCTAAAGGGAAAAACCTAGCAAAAGATTCCTCAATATATATGCCCCCAAAAGATAAAAGATAGACCAGCAAGGAGATCAAAGCCTGATCCTCCTCCTTCTCCAGCTACTTCTCTTCTCCACTAATGCGCTATACAAGTGAGAGTGCGTGTCACAAATGAGGAGCACTACACCTCTATTTATATTCATCTGTTCACTTAAGTTAACTCATTTGACATGTAGGCTCGAGTTAAATCATGTAGGCTCGAGTTACACATGTAGGCTCAAGTAACCACACTGGGGTGCTGATGACCCACCTTTACAATTAGAGGGGACTACCTCATGACTCTTATTAGTTCTTCCGATTAGGAGCATTGTGGTACAATGTAATACAAGTGGTTCTCCCAGTAGGACCATCGGGGACCACAAAAGATACATATAGAATATTCTTCGAAGTTACAATATTTCAACACTCCCCCTTAACGAGAAGGGTATTCTACAACAACATCATCAACAACAAGAGTAGAGATAGGGGACATCATCAACATCAGCAGGGTAACACATCTATAAATCATTGGAAGCTTTTCAACATCATGTAGTCTTCATCTTCAATCCTCAGTCTTCATCATCAGTAACATCTTCAATCTTTGATCAGCAACATATTCATCATTTTGATCTTTCAATTAGCAACGACATCTTCAGCACTTGGACCTTTCGATCAGCAACATCTTCAGCACTTTGACTGTTCGATCAGCAACAACATATTCAGCATTTTGACCTTTCGATCAGAAACATCTTTAGCACTTTGAATTTTCGATTAGCAACAACATCTTCAGCATTTTGACCTTTCGATCAGCAACATTTTCAGCACTTTGAATTTTCGATCAGCAACAACATCTTCAGCACCTTGACCTTTCGATCAACAGCAACATCTTCAGTACTTTGACCTCTCGATCAGCAGCAACATCATCATCATCATATTTTGATCTGTCGATCATAATCATCATCACATTCTGATCTTTCGATCAGAAACATCATCATCATACTCTGATCTTTCGATCAGAAACATCATCAACATACTCTGATCTTTTGATCAGAAACATCATCAACATACTCTGATCTTTCGATCAGAAACATCATCATCATACTCTGATCTTTTGATCAGAGACATCATAATCATAGTGCGTCATCATCATACTCTGATCTTTTAGATCAGTACGTCATCATCATCATACTCTGATCTTTCGATCAGTATGTCATCATCATCATACTCTGATCTTTCGATCAGTACGTCATCATCATCATACTCTGATATTTCGATCAGTATGGCATCATCATCATTAGCAACAACCTGCAATCCACAAATCAAAGAAAAAAAGTATTTGGATCACTTTTGGACTTAAAGTCCAGGGATGATACAATCCCACCACATTCTCGACAACCGAATTTATCGGATTGATTACAGGAGAATCAGTCCCTATCACTTTAGGACTATGTCCAAGGATGATGCAATCCTACCACATTCTCGACGATCGAAGTCACCAGATACAATTACGGGATAATCACTCCCTATCACTTTAAGACTTGAGTCCAAGGATGATGCAATCCTACCACATTCTCGACAACCAAAGTCACTGAATACAATTACGGGATAATCACTCCCTATCACTTTAGGACTTGAGTGCAAGGATGATGCAATCCTACCACATTCTCGACGATCGAAGTCACCAGATACAATTACGAGATAATCACTCCCTATCACTTTAGGAATTGAGTCCAAGGATGATGCAATCCTACCACATTCTTGACGACTGAAGTTACCGGATAAAATTACGGGATAATCACTCCTTATCACTTTAGGACTATGTCCAAGGATGATGCAATCCTACCACACTCTCGAGGACCGAATCCACCGGATCTATTATGGACAGATGTCCTAGGATGATACAATCCCATCACGTTCTCAATGACCGAGGTCACCAGATCTATTATGGACAGATGTCCCAGGATGATACAATCCCTCTTCATTCTCAAGGACCGAGGTCTCGAGATCACTTTAGGGAAAATGCCCATGGATGATACAATCCCACTGCAACATCACTACTCCCCCTTTCGAGGAAGGTATTTCCAAACAACACCAAGCTTGTCTCGAAAGTGTTCAAACTCTACTCGAGGCAGAGGCTTCGTCGGTACATCATCATCTACATCTTCAGTATCTGAATATTGATCTATCACCATCTGTATCTCCAGTATGTGAATACTGAAAGCATCATCATCTATATATTCAGTATAGAAATATGGAATCACCATCATCTGTATCTACAGTATGTAAATACTGAAATATCATCTATATCTTCAGTATGGGAATATTGAAATCATCATCATCTATACATTCAGTATAGAAATACTGAATCACCATCATCTTCATCTACAGTGTCATCATCTGCATCTTATCTTGTATGTAGAAATACAGGATTTCTACGTGTTACGTCGGAACACAGGGTTCGTTGTCATCACAACTATGGTTATCATATAGAATCATTGTAGTGTCCATCTTTAGGTCAAAGAGACCTGATATCATCTTCTAAATCCATATGGCTTCACAACTTAGTAGAGCAATCTGCTATGTATTCTGCTTCAACCGTGCTAAGAGAAACACTGGACTATTTCCTGTTAAACCATGAACTCATAGCAGACCAAAAGGATATACCTGATGTGCTTTTCCTGTCTGAGATACTTCCAGCCCAATATGCATCTGTGTAGCCATACAATCTATACTCATGGCTACCATCATAGTATAGACCAAAGTCTATAGTCCCTTTCAGATATCTCATCACATGTTTTGCCGCTACTAGGTGAACCCATCTTGGTTGAACAAGATATTGACTTAAGGTGTTCACAGCAAAACAAGTGTGTGGTCTAGTATTTGTTAAGTACATCAATGACCCAATGATCTATCTGTAGTGAGTCACATCCACTAACTCTAATGAGTCATCAGCTAACAGCTTTAGGTTGGAGTCCATGGGTGTGGCCATGACTTTGCATTCCAACATATTGAATCTCTTCAATATCTCTACCACATACTTTCCCTGGTTGAGAAAGATTCCTTCTGAACTTTTCCATACTTTCAGACCTAGGAAATAATGCATTAACCCAAGGTCTTTCATCTCAAATTCTTCTGCTAGTTTCTTCTTGCTTTCCATGATCTGTTTCTCATTCCCTGTCAAGAATAAGTCATCCACATATAGTAATAGAATGATAGGTTCATCTTCTACAACCTTGTAGGAAAGGTTAGGATCGACTTTTCTCTTGGCAAAGCCCATGCTCATCAGGAAACTATCTATTCTTCCATACCAAGCTCTAGGAGCTTGCTTCAGGCCATAGAGGGCCTTATTCAACTTGTATACTTGATTCCTTCTATCTTCAACTTCAAATCCTCATGACTATTCAATGTAAAACTCTTCCTCAATCATACCATTAAGGAAGGCTTGTCTTTACTTCATCATGGAAGAAACTACCATGATAGTTTTGAAGGAAGTGTACCTTGCTTCCTGGAGTAAGTGTCTCTTCAGAATTAATTCCCTCTTTCTGATAGAAACCTCTAGCCACAACTCTTACCTTACTTCTATCAGCAACATATCTTATCTTGCAAATCCATTTGGAATATGCCACATTCTTGCTTTATGGTTTGAGTACTATATCCCAAACATCATTCTAGTATCATAACATCTTCTATGATTTTGTCTTCTCAGATCATCAACATATCCTAGTCTTCTGCATTCAACCTTGAAGGTTGGAACCCACTTTACTCTTGGTAAAGTCTCGATCCATCACAAAGCTATCCATCATGTCGTACCATGTCAAACTCAGATATAATTTTCTGTAGTCTCCCCCCCTGAAGTGGAGTATCATCTTCCCTCTTCATTCTGTACAGGTGGTTCTATGCTTGATATATACTGGTCAATAGAGTATGTCATGTCATAGTCTATTCTTTCTGGGGAGAATCATGAACCTTGCTTTGTACACTTGTTCCATCATATCATATACATCATTCCCCATGATCAACTGTTAATCTTTGATCATAGCTTATTTTATAGCATTCTTTTCTTCATCTTGAGTTATCTCTTGTACCCATGGTGGTATTCATCCTTCAAGGTGCATCTACCATTCTCTAAAGCTCTTTCTTCCGTCATGGTGTCTCTGACCTTGGGAGCTTCAGATTCATGTTTATTGGAGTGAATCTTGAATTGTCATGACTTGTTCTTCGGAACAAGTCTCATCCTTCTTTTCTTGTAGGAGGTTGTTCATGACCTTTCCTACAATTCAAATGTACTAGTTGCATGGTTAGAACTATTTCATAAAACATATGCATAACGACAAATTCTTATGCATCATGCAATTGTTTAGTCAATACAACATTCATCCATATCTCACATAAACTTTCTAGATGCCTTCCATCTCCACCATGACATTATTGAGATTGTGCACTAATCCAATATGTCAGCGAAGAGGTTTGATAAGTAGCAATGGAGAGTTGTATAGCACCATGAGCTACTTACCCATCACATGCATATTAGTAGTATACAGTCATTAATCCAAAAAATACATCAACTGAATATAATCAAATGTATAACAAAACAATATCATGAAATGACAATTGAATACTTATCTTTATTTGTTTCATGGGTATGCTCCTTCTTGAGTCTTCAGCTTCATCATCTTCTTAATTCATGATAGCATCGTTTCTTATCCAAATGCTGAGTTGGATAAGCAGTTCTTCAAGAGTTGAGATCTTCATATTCCTCATTGATTGAGGGATCTTCTTTGGAAGATGAGAGCTTGATCTTCAGAGACGAGCTTCTTCTTCTTCCCAAAGTCTGTTGAAAATAATCACTTCCTTCTAGAACAAATTTCTTGAATGAATGAATTCCATGATCCTGGAAATCCATTCAAGGTGGCCATCACCACTTCTGCATTCATCACTTCTTCTTTCCCCACTTGAAGTTGTTCTTTGATTTGAGAGATCCTTATGACTGCGTGGTCTCTGCATTCTGGATCTTCACATTCTTCAGCTGGTTTCTTAAGGTCATATTACGATCTATGTTCTTCCCTTCAAATAGCTTGGTCAAGGAATCAAACATCATCGATGTCTTTAGGGAAGACACTTGTAGTACAAGTTGATTCGTGATTCAATCATCAATGATCTTCTGGGCTTTGACCAAGTTCTTCTTGAGAAAGGCTTCTAGCCTCATCTCCCTCTGAAACTGGAACCTCTATGCTCATGTAGGTGCCCAATCCATTTTCTTCAGAGAGATCATATACTTCTAGGCTTGGAAGTTGTCAACTTCACCAAGCTTATCATCAAGATGATGTGATAGATCACTTTGAAATGAGAACCTCAAATGAACATAGCAAAGGATTAGATCTTACCGATTTGAGGTGTACGTCCTGGTTTCGGAGCTGGCTGATCTAGGGTTTGTCACAGAAACTCTAATTTAAAAACTTGGAATATTTCAGATCTGATTGGATAGACAGATATATCTCTTCAAATGGAGCTGTCCAATGTACTCCATTTCTGAAAACAGTGGAGGGAAGCTCCCAGAACAGGAAGTCCTAATTTTCCAATTTCTTTAGCAGAAATGCCTGTTACTGTTTCTGTGATATCTCTGAAATTTCTGCTCCTATGTCTCTAAAATTTTGCACTGAGGTAAAATCGCATGTCCCTGATCCAACACCATAGGTTTCATCAGAATTGGTTTCATTGTTTGGGATTTATGATCCTTTTACCAAGGTGATCTGTTACAGGACTGTTCAGAACAACGAAGTTGTACGGAATTCCACGTGTCACTGGTTCATATTCTGAGTCTGATATTCAGACCACCGAAATTAAAGTCCATTCCCTTTCTATAAAATCTCCAAAAATTCCATTTGGACCTCTATAGCCCAAGATATTTCAATTCTCCCCAGGTGTCCTGTTTAGGGATGAATTCTGGAAGAGGCTGGAACCCTAACTTGGAGAGAACATATCTCCTGGAATACAGAGAATATAAGGATGAATTTTGGAAACAGTGTTCATCAGGATTTTATATTTGGCCCCTACAAGTTTTAGGTCTTTATCCTTCTCCAATATCGGAATATAGGGAATGTACCAAAACGTAGCAGTTTTAGTATTTAGGGTTTTTCTAGCTCGGGGTCAAACTAGGGTTTGACTTTCCCAGAGTTTCACCCAACCAAATTTCTTGATCTAGGTCTCTAAACTTCAGTTTTGATGACGAGAACAATCCTTTTCTGGTCTCACTCAAAAATTCCTCTTCTGTAGAAATCCCTAATTTCCACATCAAAAACTGAAAATGCTCGGAATTGAATTCTGCTTCGACAGAAAGATGCGCCCTTCAATGGAGAGTCATCCTAGCATACTTTTGTTGATGGATTGTGGAGAGAGACCCAAAAAGTAAGAATCCCTAGCTTCTATATCTGCACAATGTCTTCTTCTCACGTTAGCTCTGATACCATGTTAAATTTCCATATGCTTAGCTAAGAAATTAGTATTTCATTTCATTTTCATAACAAAATCATATAAATAGGATCACTGAAAGATAGACAAGCACAACCATACAAAAGGAACACAAAGATTTATCCTAGGAAAACCCTAAAGGGAAAAACCCAGCAAAAGCTTCGTCAATATAGATGCCCCAAAAAGATAAAAGATAAACCAACAAGGAGATCAAAGCCTGATCCTCCTCCTTCTCCAGCTACTTCTCTTCTCCACTAATGCGCTATACAAGTGAGAGTGTGTGTCACAAATGAGGAGCAGTACACCTCTATTTATATTCATCCATTCACTTAAGTTAACTCGTTTGACATGTAGGCTCGAGTTAAATCATGTAGGCTCGAGTTACACATGTAGGCTCAAGTAACCACACTGGGGTGCTGATGACCCACCTTTACAATTAGAGGGGACTACCTCATGACTCTTATTAGTTCTTCTGATTAGGAGCATTGGGGTACAATGTAATACAAGTGGTTCTCCCAGTAGGACCATTGGGGACCACAAAAGATACATATAGAATATTCTTCAAAGTTACAATATTTCAACACAGTCAAGCAAGGAGGATGTGTTTGATGTTCCAAAAGGGGTGATACTGTGAACATGGCTGATATGAATAACAGTGGAACACTGGTGTGGCCTCCTTGCGGGACAATGAATGGTGGTAAACTAAGGCCAATTTTGTAGTATGTACGGAGCAAATGACTCGTGAACATGCTAGTACATGCATGGTGTGATTCGCGTGGTGGCAGAAAAATTGAGGAGAGTTCGAGAAATGGTCCAAAAAATCAATGAGAGAGCATGAGACGTGGGTCTTGAAAATCTACAGAGGATAAAAAAACTGAACCTGGTGGTGCGAACATCATGGAAATGAATGTCGGATGAATATGTGTTGTACAGAAGAAAGAAAAGACCAAATGGATGCCTATAAATAGGGGGGTCCACATGACACATGTCATTTTCACTGTGTAGTGTTCAATTGGTGTAACATCCCTAAAAATCGATATAAGAAAATTATTTAGTGCTTTTAACATTAGAAGTTCCTAGAAATTATTTATATAGATGTTATACTTCTTATAGTTCTGTCGTAAGGACAAGGGATTTGGTAACCCACAAGATTTATATGTTTAAAGTGCATCATTTGTATGTTTTATTAAGACCATTGGTCAATACTATGTCATACATATTGGTTAATAATAACTTGTGGCAACATTTCTTATACATTCTCTTGCAAGTATTATCATAGAAACCGTTTGTTGTTTTGTTTAGCTTATATACAGTTGATAAGTAAGTTTTGTAGTCTTATTTAGCCTCCCAAGCTAACACATGAAAAATCATCTTTCCTTGGTGCAGGTTAAAGAGTTCAACCTTGGCTTAGAAAAGGAACTTAGACTACCAGACTACAAGCTCACAAATAACAAGTGCTACCAAGGTTTATAAACACAACTTGTACCTAAATCACACTATACTACAAAGCTAACTATATGGTTTAAACTTCATCAAAAAGTGGTTTGAATATTATACAATGGTCGACTTAGGCATGAATATTTTGATGGTGACATCTCTATGTGAAGGACAAAACATAACTGAGCCCTTGTGCCATCTATGTGACTGTATCAAAGATGCACCTCCGTGGAAGAAGGAAAAAATGCGAGGCCCTAGGTTTTTAATGAGCCTCGAGAGTTGCGAATTTCATTTTGATGTTGTCTTGTTTGGCTTTTATGGTGTTCTGGAAAAGTATCTTAGTCTTTTGTTGCTTGGCTCTACAATACTCTTAACAAAGAAAAGAGATGGAGGGTTTAAATAACTTGGACCTTATCTCCTTTAAAAATTTGACCTTGGTTGTTTTGCTTGCGGTGGTAGCCCACATATTGAAAATAGCAAAGATTTGGTGACTCTGTCTAGTTCTAAAATGTCAATGAGGTAAAGTATCCGTCATTAAACTCATGATCTGTATTTTAAAATTTTAGGCATAGTTTAACGTTTAGATTTATTTTTTACTTAACCTCTGCAAATGTGCATGTAGGAACAATAAACATTTCTCTACGAGGAGATCCTCACTAGATATAAATCAGAGGAGTCAATTTGACTGGTAAGACTTGTAGTCTTACCTTATCGTGGCTCTGTGGAGAAAAAACTAGGTTTCTTGGTGTTTGTTCCTGTACTTTGGGCCTATTTTTATTTTCCTGTTCGTTGTTAAGAAAGTGATAAGAAATAATTTGGTATACCTGGACTTGATTATCGATGGATTCCTAATCGACTACGCCACTCTGTAAATTATTTTAGATCATAAACTTGTTAATGCTGTAAGTACCCATGACGGTTTCGATATTGCAAACTCAGTTTGTTTAAGTGACTGTGAAATTTCAGAATGTAAAATAAATTTTTAACTGTGGAGTCTAGTTGCTATGCCACTTTCTTCTGGATGATATGGTAATTATAAATACTTCTATATTATTTCTTCCAGTTATATCTATGAGAAAACCTTATGTTTTTTTGACCCATGAGGGAATCATGGCTTAGTTTAGTTTATAGTAGACAACACTGCGGCCGTGAGCCTTACATTGTCGATTTTGTTTTGGGCTTCAAAAGCCACTTTCAACACAGTTTTTATATCTTGATAAAATATTGAAAGCATGTATGTAATAAACCCGTCGGGGCTATCTATAAACAATATCAAAGTTATATTTAAGGTTTTTCTGTAGCGACTGTTTAAACATTTGCTTACTTATTTGTATCTTTCATTCTTTATGTTTACTGTAGCAAGAAAGTTGTGTAGCTTACTATCGATTCTTGGTTTTGGTGAAGAAGCCTTTGTCATAAATTTATTATTGGTTTACTTTTATAATGGATGTGTTATGGGACAATTCCCATGATGGTTTTCTGTGTACATCCTTTGATTTAATAGAATGAATGTTGTGTTTTAACCTGCTCCACGTCTTGTTTAAAAATTCCTACCTTGTTTACAAGGTATAATGCTATTCTAACGGCGCAAACGTAATGTATTTGTAAAAGAGTTTGATGTCTTTTAAAAGTATAGAAGGTCAATTTACTGTTTGTATTTGTTTGTGGTTACCCTATCTCTCGAAGGGATTCAACTATGGAGTTGTAAATAGGTCTTAGTAATTTGTTACATAGTAGCTATACTTCAATTTATAGTTAGAATATTTATGGAAAAAATTAATGAAAAGTATTTAGTTGGGAGACTCTTATCAATATTATTTCTGTTTATAAAAGACCTAAGAGATCCATGATGGAGAATTGTTAATACTATGGCTGTGTAGATGAAATGAACTCAGTGATATCCAGGAGGATATTGGTGGCCACCCACCTATTCCACTTGGACCCCCACCATTGTTTCTTTCAGTTTTCTAGTTTCCTTAATTGTAGCTCAATTTACTATTTTTGGCAGTTTTTGGGTCCTAAGCTTTCGGAGCCGTTTTGAGGTCGTAAACGACGTTTTTTCGGCATCGAATGGTTAGAGAAATATGAGTTCATTTTGGACTGGATATTTTCCATTCATGGATGTAGTCCTTGAAGATATATTTCTAACAATGTATCATGCACGTCAAACGGTGGTAGTATGCCAAAGTTACGACCCCAAGAAATTGATGTACCAAGTTACCCAACGAGGCCCACATTCTGGCGTTTCACCTCCTACGGTTAGGTTTTTGGATGTGTAGGGTTTCTATTGTTTCTAAATAATATATAGGCCTTCGAGCCTCGTTGTAACACAGAGTTCATAGGCATGTAGCTGCCACATCTCTTCTCAGAGATAAGCTACCCACACTCTAGCTAGTTTATTTCCATTCTATATGTAAACAAGTTTCAGTTCTTTGATTAATGAAATGAAGTGTTATTTACGCTACATATTTGTTTCTATGGTTATTTGTGTATTTTGTTGTGCTCCTGCATAAATTGGATCAGTGGTATTAGAGCAATCTACTCTTTCTTGATCCTTCTTTGCATGTCCCCAATGAGGGTGGGGTATAAAGAGTTAGGGCTCGATCTGGTTGAACCTTTGCAAGATTAGCCTCGCAAATCCTAACGGCCTCCCATGGGGGATGAAAATAAATACAAGGGTGTAAAAGATTCTATCAAAATGTTGCTTGAGGAGGCCCTTGAAAAACAAAGGAATGCGATGATGGATAACTTCACCCACATCCTTCAACGACTTCCCACTGGCGGTGCATCTGCATCTAGCAGCCACTCTAGAGGCGCAAACCCTTTTAAGGTACAAGTAAACTTCGACATTCCAAAATTTGATGGTCGAGTAGATGAAAATGCTATAGATAGATGGTTGAATCTATTAGAAGGATATTTCTCGGTTCATGACTTTTCCAACAGAGAAAATATTACCTTTTCACTACTCAAAGCCGCCCCCCATGTCAAGGACTGGTGGGAAACCTACTGTGAGAGAAAGGACAAGGAGGAACCCTCTATGTTCTTGGTTGTACCCACTTGGAATTCATTTCAAGATGCCATAAACGGACAATATTATCCCTTGGGGAGCTATGAGGACAAGTACATATAATGGACTATGCTGTGGTAGCAAAGAGATCAAGATGTGCATGAGATGACGAATCTGTTCCATACCCTGTGCACCAAGTTGGGTATCAAATATTTAGAGAAAAATTTGGTACTAAAGTACTGCAGTTTTCTACACAGATAAATTTAAGAGGAAATGGAGTTCCTCGACATCTCCTCACTTGTTACGACATATCGGTATGCTGCCAAAATTGAGAAAAAATTCCAAGAGAAAAAGAGAGACTTTGGATCTGTGAATTAGAAGCAAGCGAAAGGTGCCCCCAAACCGTAGAACCAAGGACACATCCAAGGCATGGCGACTCAATACAACTTTCCAAAGCCACAAGCAAAGAAAAACACTGCGAAGCCGAAGAAGGAAGCAAGAAAGTGGTGTAAGTTCCATAAGAGCCCCACTCACAACACCAGTGAGTGTCGGGCCAAGCAGTCACTAGTGGCCGAGATAAAGGCTTCCGAATCAGATGCATACTGTAACACTGAATTAGAACCCAAGAAGGGGAATGACAGAGGGAAGAATATTATCGATGCAGAGCCCAACGCCACTGTTTCCACCACAAAGATCCAAAAGGAAGAACTAGAATATTTAGAGGAGGAAGAGCGTCTTTTCCACTCCCAGATGTGGGTAAAGGGTTCCCCGCTACAGTTCATTGTCGACAATGGGAGCCAAAAGAACCTCATTTCAGCAAAGGTCATGAAGCGATTGGGATTTCCGACCATAGCACACCCATAGCCATACACCATCGGGTGGCTTCACCAAGGATAGGATCTCCGTGTCAGCCAGCAGTGTCGCATTCCCTACAGCATCAAGCCCTTCATCGATGATGTATTATGTGATATTGCTCCTCTTGATGTTTGTGATGTATTATTGGGTAAACCATACTTATGGAAGTGACATGATGTGTATGAGTCTCGGCATTGTGCTGTTATTATTATGTTGGGAAATAAGTTGTACAGGATACCAGAGGTACCACCTCCTGCCGCTATCTCTTTGGTTACTACAAAACAATGCAGTAAGCTCATTTCCAAAACCAAGAATTTTTTTTCTTGATGATCTGCCCTCAGGGAAAGAAGAATATTTTGGCCACGAACTCCAGACAGGGCCCATCCACACGGCAACAACAAATAGACAAGGTCATGGAGGAGTACCAGGACTTATTCACCTCACCCACAGAGGTTCCTCTGCACTGTCAGGTCAAGCACCCCATCGATCTAACCCCAGGTGTCCCACTGACCCATGGACCAGTATATCGATGCTCTATTATGGAGAATGATGAAATCAAGAGGCAAATTCATGAGCTACTACAGAAGGGTCACATCTTCCAAGTTCATTTCCTTATGGGAGCTCGATCGTGTTGGTACAGAAGAAGGATGGGACTTGGAGACTCTGTATTGACTTGGAGATCACTGTCCGAAATAGGTACCTGATACCACAAATTTATGACCTCTTGGACCAGCTTAAAGGGGTGAAATATTTTAGCAAGATCGACATAAATTTTGGGTATCACCAGGTACCGATCGAACCGACCGATGTGTGGAAGACTGCCTTCAAAGCTAAGGAGGGCCTTTTCGAATGGTTAGTCATGCCTTTTGGGCTGACGAATGCTCCTGAAACCTTCATGAGACTGATGGATGAAATATTGTGGCCATTCACCAACTCCTTTGTAGTAGTGTACTTGGATGACATTCTGTTATTCAGCCAGACCTAGGAAGAGCACCTCCACCACATCCAATAGGTCCTCCAAACGCTGCAGCAACACAAGTTGTGTGCCAATTTGGACAAGTGCACTTTTGGCATGACCTAGGTTCAGTATCTGGGATACATTATTGATGAGTATGGGGTACATGTGGATCCAACCAATATCCAAGTCATTTAGGACTGGTCAGCCCCAACTACTCTAACAGAGGTTCATAGTTTTCTGGGTCTTGCTAATTTCTACCATGTTCATGTTGGGATTCTCTCATATCACTTGGCCCTTGAGTCAAGTCACCAAGGGAGGATCAAAGGCAAAATTATTCTAGTCAGAAACTCAATAGAAGATGTTTACAGAATTAAAACATCACCTTTGCTGTGCCCCAGTGCTCACATTACTAGACTTGCAACAACCATTTGAGATCGAGACAGACGCCTCTGATTATTCTATTGGGGTAGTATTTACTCAACAAGGGAATCGAGTGGCATATCACAGTGAGAAACGTTTCGACACAGTCCACAAATATCCCACTTATGACAAAGAGATGTATTCCATTGTACAGGATTTTCGACAATGGAAGCATTACATTTTGGGGAAGGAAACGATCATCCACACAGACCATCGACCCCTTCAGTTCATACAGACACAAGGGAAGTTATAGAATGATCACCATCAGAAGTGGTCCACATATCTACAACAGTTTCATTTGAATATCAAGTACAAGAAGGGAAGCACCAATAATGTTGCAGACTACCTCAGCCGACCACCGATCATGGCGATAACCACCGTGATCAACTCTTGTGGGCACGACACCTCTGATTGGCGGCTTCTCTACAAGAGCGATCCGGAATTCAGCCACACATATAGGACTCTCTTGGAGGGAAACCAAGTTTGAAATTTTCATCTCTAGGATGCACTACTATGTCACATGGGACACCTTTTTGTTCCTTTAAGCGAGCGTGCCAAGATGATTTGGGAAGCGCACTATAGTCGGGTCGCTGGACATTTCAGGGTCGAGAAGATAGTGGCAGTATTGCATAAGTATTTCTATTGGCCGAACCTTCGATAGGAAGCTGGGAAGTACATCCGATCCTGCACTGCCTGCGCCATTGCCAAACCATCCATCAAGAATTCGGGCCTTCCTTCTACTAAGCATGGCAATGACTATGTGTTCATGGTCGTCGACAGATTCTCAAAGATGACCATAATGGCGGCCTGCAAGAAGAATATCAAAGCAAAATCAAAAGCTAAAATATTCTTTGAACAAGTGTGGGTACACTTTGGGATCCCACGGTCTATAATATTATATTGAGATAGCAGGTTCCTTAGTACATTTTGTTCTAGCCTATGGTCAATTCTAGACACCAAGCTCACAAAGTCCATAGCTTTCCATCCCCAGAAAGATGGCCAAATAGAGGTCATCAACCAGATGATCATACACATTTTGTGCATGTACAACTCAAAGCATCCATGCACATGGGATGAGAGCCTCCCCTATGTACAACATAGCTATAACCAGGCCCTCCATAGCTCCATCGACCACAGCCCCTTTCAAGTGGGCTTGGGATTCCAGCAACTATGTCCCATTGACGTAACCATGCCATTTGTAGCTACCCAGGCTAATTCAGCTCATGTCCAGTCTAAAGTTTCTAAGGTGAACAACTTCATTGAGCACATTTAGCATATTCACCAACAGGATCATGACATATTGGACAAATCCAATGCTAAATACAAGTAGCGGCATGATTAGCATCGGGTGCAACACAACTTCCAGGTGGGCGACAAAGTGTGGCTACATTTACAGAAGGAGCGCCTCACTGGACCCCACCACAAGCTTCGCCTGCTTCAATATGGGCCATGCACCATCACCAAGGATGTCAGGGACAATGCCTTTGATCTCAGTATTCCACCATGCCTTGGTCTGCACCCAGTGTTCAATGTGGACCGCCTTTGGCCCTACTTTCCACCTCTACTGGACACATCAGACGTGTCACACACCAATATAGTTAAACCCCGACTGCATGGAACAAGCCAGAACTGATCGGATTATGGAAACACAGATCAAGAACACCCACCAACAAAATATCCAGCTATATCAAGTTGTCAAAGAAGGCCAACTCCTTCACCAGGGAAAGTGGCTCACCAGAGACCAAGTTCAACAGAAGTTTCCTCATCTCATGGAGGAACTCAACGCAATGGGGACCATTGCTTCCTAAGGGGGGAGGAATGATCCAGGAGGATATTAGTGGCCACCCACCTATTCCACCTGTACCCCCACCATTGTTTCTTTCAGTTTTCTAGTTTCCTTAATTGTAGCACAATTTACTATTTTTGGCAGTTTTCGGGTCCTAAACTTCCAGAGCCATTTTGAGGCTCGAAACGACGTTTTTTCAGCATCGAATGGTTTGGTAAATATGAGTCTATTTTAGACTCAATATTTACCACCAATAGATGTATTCCTTGAAGAGATCTTTCTAATGATCTATCATGCATGTCAAACGGAGGTAGTATGCCAAAGTTACGACCACGGGAAATTGATGTACCAAGTTACCCACTAGGGCCCACATTCTGGAATTTCACCTCCTAGGGTTAGGTTTTTGGATGTGTAGGTTTTCCATTGTTTCTCAATAATATATAGGCCTTCGAGCCTCATTGTAACACAGAGTTCAGAGGCATGTAGCCGCCACATCTCTTCTCAGAGATAAGCTACCAACACTCTAGCTAGTTTATTTCCATTCTGTATGTAAACAAGTTTCAGTTCTTTGATTAATGAAATGAAGTGTTATTTCCACTGCATATTTGTTTCGATGGTTATTTGTGTATTCTATTGTGTTCTTGCATAAATCGAATCAAAATATCTAGGGTTTCATCGTTTTGTGAAGCTTTTACTTTGAGTATTTACCTTGGTTTATTTAATTTTAATGGTCCAAGAGACTGTAGGTAAAATCTCATCACTATTGAAAGGAATTTAAACTTTTTTTAGTTAACCATACTGTATTGAAAATAATAAAAGAATCCCTAAGGCTATAACTTCCTTCTGTAAGCGAAATACTGGAGAAACAACACCATCCCGATCTAAAGCCTATAAACAATGCTACGGTCTGTCAATAATATTGACTTGGTTTTAATTAGGAAATTAATCAAATAAGAGACTGGTATTAAGATGCCTTATGTGAACTAGCTTAGTTATTACTATTCTAGATAATTCTGAAGTCTGTTTTTAAGAGACAGGACACTTATCCTGCAAAGATTATTGCAAGCATAGTATACAGAGGAACTTGGATCTATACATTTGTGTTTTTTTATTCAGCTTGAAGATAATGTGTTTGAAAATTCTAAATACCTTAATGTGTACATAAAAGAAGAGAGTCTATATTTATTTTATTTTCCTATTTACAAGTTTAAATGCTTGGTGTATTCAGAATAAACTCTGTTTAGTTACTACCTAAATTGGTTACGAAAGATCAACCTTATTCCTAATTCCGCCTATACTTAATCTGTAATTGAAGGTTTAGTTTAACTAACTATAATTGTTTGTAATTTTTTTTATCTTTTAGATTAAGAGATGTAGCTTATATATTTCACTAAATACCAGGTCAGTGGATTGTAAACAATATATATATATATATCACTTTTATTCTCTATAATAATGAAGATACACAATGATTCAATCATTCTGGTACTACTATTCAAACCTGATTTCATATCTTCCTGTACTAGAGTACGTCACTTCGGTGAGAGGAAAAATATAGGAGATAATTTAACTTCATTTCTCTATCAATCAGTTTTTCATGCAAATACTTAATTAAATAATCATTGAATAAATATCAATTAACTATAAACTCATTTCAAAATAATTACAACTTACTTAAACAGAAGTAATACAATAACATAATACATATATAGAGTTGGAACCTGGATGTGTTGCAGATAAGGGACTAACACCCAAGGGAGTCTGGTCCACCCAAAATTCTATTGGATCAATCAACTCACTTGCTTAGGACCCCCGAGCTCGTTCACTGAACCACTAGGACAAAGATCTCTACCACACAACAAACTTATGCAACTTAGCACGCAGTAGAAAACTTAACTCAGCAAATCACTTTAGCTATCCCCTCATCAATTTCCTTGTGTTCCTGAATTTTCAGTTTGCAACAGTCACAAGGTTCATTCTCTCATAAATCAGAATGAGTAGTGAGCCTTCTGATCAATTTGATGGTTTATATAATATTTCCTAGGTCTTTGGGTCATTTTTGGAATTAAATGAGCCACTATCTCAGTTCCCCCCTCTCTGGGAACATGACCACTTTTTTAGGGATTATGCTCCTGCAACAACTAGAAAGTGAATGCTAGTGCTACCACTTGTCAACCAGCCTTATATAGTTTCTTCTTCCTCCTAGTGGGTCACTGAATACTCATGTAATAGTCTCCCCTACATAGGTGTCTACTTATATCAATTATTAAAATAAATAATTATTCAATTACAATCATCCTTGACCCACTTGGTCATAAAATTTACAATAAAATTTAACATAGTGTTTTTTTTTTGAAATAAATAATAAATATTTATTTTTCAGTTCTGGTTATGTTACAAACACCCCCCCCCCTCAAGATCAAAATAATCCTCGATGTTGCTTAAGTTATTCCAAGTCTTCTCGGAACAGAGTGGGATATGCCACCCGCATATCGCTCTCTAATTCCTAGGTCACTTGATTTGGACTAGGATGTTTCCACTGCACCTTTACCTATCCAATGGTGTGATTCCAAAGAAAAATTTCCCTCCTGTCGAGAATAAAATCGGTTCCAACGAAAATCTCCCTCTACTTCTACCTGAATCACATTCCAGTCAATCACATGAGTAGCATCATGTATATACTTTTTCAAAATAGAAATATGAAAGACGTTATGTGTTAGCACTCCGTTTGCAACAGTCAAGGTATGGGATTGGAAGAATTTGAAAATGGTCCTGTTCAATGAATAATTATACAAACACCCTTCAGGTTATCCAATGGACAGTTTCCGTTGGCTAGGACTGTCAGATGAAGAAGAGACCTCGATCTATGGTGGTAGATCCTTCCAAAGGTCAAGACATACAACAACGAAAATGAGAAAAAGGGGTGTCATAGATCAACAATCCAGAATCATAGCGAAGAAGATCGACGATAGAGCGTGGTTCCACAGGTTGAAATATGCGAGGAGATAGTTAAGTTTGGTATTCCCGAAGCTTGTTAAAGGGGGCAAGCAATGAAAGGCCGAGATCAAGGAAAAGCTCAATCGATGGCCTGAGGCGATTTCGTTGGGAAAATGTGCATGGAAGTAGCATATTTTTTGAATCATGAAATGGATTAAAGGACGGAGACATCTAACGGTGGGGATAAGAGTACGAATAGATATACAACCATAGATAATTTTGCGTTCCGAACTAGCACGGATAAAGTCACGATTCCAAACAGTGAAAAGTGGTACTCGCTGCAAAGATCAATGGTCACGAAAAATGTGGCAATAGATCTACGGTTGTGGTTCACTTCATGATTTGAATTAGCATAGATGGGGTCAAGATCTCAATTCGCAAAAGGTGGTAGGGTTCGCTCTTATCGGATGGTCTCGATGAAGGATGATCATGAACAAGCAGCTGAAGTTTAAAGAAACATGGATGATGGATGTGAAAGGCGCCCAAATCGAAGGGTTGAGAGAGTCTTTAGGCTGTAGGTATCACATCCAGGGCTGATATGATAGTAGAAGGTATGTTCACACACATGATTTGCATCCTGGGAGATTAATTGATCCCCTGGATGCCATTTCTAGCATGCGTACAGGAGAAATCATCCATGTGGTAGAGCCATATCACCTAAAGACAGGAAACCTCTGTGTGGTTTGGCATGTGGAAGTACGGAAGTAACTGACGAATATGCTCTTCACATGGGGCAAGGTCAGCGTGACAGGGGAGACCATTCTGTTTCCTATGTCACAAGAGCAAGAGAGTGTGAGAATATCCACTCCATGTGCTTTATAGGATGGGTCGACTACATAGGGTGACACCCAAATTTTTTTTCCATAGCAAATGGTAAGGTGACGTAGCTGATGAAGTGATGTGAATAGATCTATAGCAGGTAAAAGATCACTCGACTCACGTCCTCACACATGTCAGCATCGAGGCACTCGATGATAGAATGTGTAGGAATACTGACTAGTCACTACAGATTCTAGTCTCTTAGCCTTATATATATGCCTTGGTAATGCCGAGAATGAGCTAACATACTTTTAGAGCCCAAGGTTTCGTTTTGTTACGAGTCCATCGAATTTTGAGAAGTTGGCAATGGTAATTTGGTTTGAAAATCTTATTCGTATAGGTGTGTTGATGGTTGGTGAGCAAATTTCCACACTTACCCATCGCCTTGGTTTTCCATGCCAAGAATGACACCAGCCATTGGGGCACAGATGTAAATAATTTTTAGAGATATACCCGTGTTTAGATGCCCACACCTCCAACAGCGCATTGCCTAGACACCTATGTCCAGTAGGTGTTTTTCCAAGATCCCCTGACACCATCGCCACCTCCAAAACCTTTGCACAAGAAAACAGTCTTAGGATGCCTTCTGTGGGAGTAGTTATTCGGATGGGAGTATTAGGGGTCCAATGCCTGCATAACCCTATTTGTGAATTCCACTTGCCAAAGGTGATGGAACTGGTGGAGGTACACTCCACAGTATTGCCTATAAGAGATCCCACCTCACAGAAGGTGAGGAGTACAAGAATGACAAGGAACTGCAAAGGCTTGCCTTGGCCAGAAGCAATATGACCCTTCCTTCAAACCCCACATCTAATAGTGTTACCTAGAGAGGGAGGGGCTGCAGGGAAGGTTGAGCAGGGGAAAGATGCAAACTTCCTTGCCTGTTTGTGTCCATTACAGAAAGCCACTTTTGAGTAAGGAGGAGACATAAACATAGGGCGAAAGGGATGCTATGCTGACTCAACAAGTCGGACAAGGGGCCCAAAACCCAGTTAATGGTGACTCACCTGGAAACGACCAGAAAGGAATCGTGCTTGAGGTCTACAACAGCAGTAGAGCACGTCAGGCTGTCACCCAGGACGAGCACGCCCACTTGCTCCATAATGTTGGTTAATATTTTTAAATCATGGCAATAGTACCACATTCTAAGCTGTTAGTGTTTGATTGTGACCGAAAATAGTTTTCAGGTTTTGTTTCAGAGATTAGTCTCAGGTCTAAGATAGTATAAATATACTCCTTCTAGAGGGAGATAGAGGTTGGTTGGGAAAATTTCAAGGGCCAAGGCTCTCCATTGTAACTTGTTTTTGGATTTCTATGATATGAATAAAATTGTAGAGGAAAGATAATTTTTCATGGCAGAGATTCCCGCGTTGTCTTTTATTTCAATATGTAACTTCTTTACGTGAATGTTTATCCTGTTTTCATTCCAGTTTGATATTTTCTTTCATGTTTGAAAGAAGTGTTTAATAGTTTTGGAATTCATACATACTATGCTCCATATATTGTTTCATATATTCATTAAACCTTTCTTCTAAATTCATGCAGAATTCATCTTGTAAATGCTCTACGTGATGGGCTGTTTCCTCTCATCCACTAATCACCTGCTAAATATCTCCTGATTGAAAGATGGTCAGCTATCTTGCCTCTACTTGTAAAGTTCTGCAATTCTTTACCTCCTGCAACATGTTCCACAACAGGATTGTCAAATCCATTTCCTAATGGTCCTCCTCTTTGATCATCGCACCTACACCTTATAACAACATACCCGCCCTGTTTAGGAATCTGACCTCCTGACTGTTCTCTATTTAATATATTGCGTGAGAAAATTTGGTAAATAAATGAGAGATCCCTCTCTGACTGTGCTAGGACAAAAGTGCAGTTTAAAGAGGTTCTATTGTGTCCCGAGGGAGATCCCTTCTACCAATCTTTGGTTTAATCCCGGTGCTAACGAATTGGCATCGTTGACGGGGACGAGATTGAAGATCATCCCTGGGTATGAACAACATAGTTTCAGATTTTGTTGTTGATGGTGAACAACAATCAGACATCAAGAAGGTTGTGTACTTTTCACTTGGTGGCTCCACTCTTAAAGGATTCAGACTTCAGAGAATCCACTGGTCGTATGACCCAGAAATCAAATTGTCAGAGAGAGCTAGAAGACTTTCCTAGGAAAATGAGCTCGTGAAAGGCTTGAAAATGCATGGTGAAAGGGTAAGATACTCAAGTTTCCATTTCTTCTAAGATGCCTTGTCTTGCCTTGTAAGTTTGTTCTTATCCTTTCCTAAATTTATCAAAACAACCTTCCATGGTTCATTTCGCTCGGGACAGAGCTATGAATATATTCCTGTATATCCTTCTTTACGAATTGAAAGCATTGCATCGTCTTGTACATTTGATTTTGACCAAGATATTTCACCCGAAGCTCATGACATTAAAGGCCACCCCTTTGAACCTCATGAAACCTCGGTAATTAACATATCTATATCACCTAACTTGGTGTCTCCCAGTATTCCAAGTCAATACAAGCCACTACAATTGCCTCATATCCTCCATGATTTTCCTACAAGGCATTACAAGTACCTCCGCAAATTTGATGGAGAATCCAAAGACTTCACTGCTGAGAAACATTTACAATCTTTTGAACATTTCTTTGAACTTTTTGAGATAGAAGATGATGACGTTTGCATGAGGTATTTTCCCCAGACCTTGCAAAGAGATGCTAAAGAATGGTTCAAACACTTGCAGCCTAAGTTCATCAATACCTGGGAAAAGTTTTCTTTCACCTTTTTAAAATTTCGAGGTAGGAGAAGACCACTGGACCAAATAATTTCAGAATTATATTCCCTAAAGAGGCATGAGGTTGAGGCCATGTCTAGTTTTAACATAATATTTGCAAGATTTTATTATAACATGCCCAAGGAAGTCCAACCTCTTGAAAACGCTTCCAAAATCTATTATGAAGATACCTTTCCTCCTGAACTGTCATTAATTCTTTTAGAAAGAAAATCAAGACAGTGGTGGTGAAGTAAAAGATACATTAAAATTGGTTGGGATGCATAAACGAAAGAGGGTAGTCCCTGTTTGGCTAAATATTTCCCTTACCAGGAAGAAAAATGATCTACTTGATATAGAAGCGGATGGTTCTTCCGTTTTATTTTTTGAAGGTTGCAATTTGCTTAGCACCGAATTCGTTAATGATGATTTTAAAATGGATTTCGGTATACCTATGTACGATGAGTATGAGGAGGAGTACCTAGAGGTTATACCTGAAGAGCCAGCTATAGAACCAAGGTCTACTAATGGAGAAAATCAAGCTGCAATCCAAAGTCAGAGGGATGAGAGAGGAAAGGATGGTAAGTGTGCTGAAGGTGACAGTCTTCCCTTATGTTATTCATCATTTGAATTAATAAGGCACATACTTAAATCCTCTAAGTGAAAACAAAAGTTAGAGGATATGGTGCATTCCATAGACTTATTTGGAACAGAAGACGATAAAGAGGAATAGTCATGCAGTCTCTCTCCACTTATTGATACATCAAGAGTTTGTGATGAGGCATTTGGTCACAAAGAAGGAGGTAATACCTCTCAAATAAATGTCTTTTTTTACTTTTCACCTTCAGGAATATCATCCCATAGAGAAGGATTGTTCTTGCTCGATTCTGTTGAAGAAAAAGATGATATCCATGCTGAGGAATATAAGGAAGGTGAGGTTCGAGCTCCAAACGTCTTGAACAAAAGGGTGTATATTTCATTTGAAAATAGTCTTGGGAATCCCTTTCAAAGATATTTTGAACATCAGCCTGACAGCTCACCAGAGGAAGGGCGTTTCAGACAACTTTCTCATAATGAACAGAAGACAGAATATGCTGGAGGTTGCTGTGCGTTCTATGACCCCATAGCATATTACATGGAGAGGCTGGGTAATGGTAATGAATAGTTATATTTCTATTGTAAAGATCAGTTTATTTGTTATAGCCTTCTTCCATTATTCATTTCATCTCTGTTCTTAATCAAGCATGAAAATGAAAAAAAAATTATTGGATAAGTTGCTTGATTGGATTAATTGGAAGTCAGAGTTCACTTGATTAGGCATGTTTGTTCGGTTAGGTAGAGTGGGTAGGTACAAATAAGCTCAAGGTCTATCAATCATTTCCTTCAGTACTATTTAGTTCATTTTCCTTTTCAGTTGTAAGTACAGGTTTGCAGTCACAACTGTTCTCAGTTTCAGAGTATGGTCAAGAGAATAGTTTGCAAATTAACGTGAATTTGTTATAGCAGTAGCTTAGAGCATGTTGAAGATTTTGAAGAGAGAATAAGGTTGTCCCAATGGATCTGGCACTTGGTCTATGGGGTTCGTTTCTACCTCATTGGGAGGATAACATCCCTCATGAAGCCAGGTGTTAGCACTCAGTTTGTAACAGTTGAGTTATGGGCTTGGAAGAATTCAAAAAGCGTCATGTTTAATGAAGAATTATACAAACACCCTTCAAGTCATCCAATGGACAGTTTTCATTAGCTAGGAACGTCAGATGAGGAAGAGACCTCGATCTACGGTGGTAGATCCTTCCAAAGGTCAAGACATAAAGCAACAAAAATGAGAAAAATGGGCGTCGTAGATCAACGATCCAGAATCACAGCGGAGAAGATCGATGATAAAGTGTGGTTCCACAGGTTGAAATATGCAAGGAAATATTTAAGTTTGGTATTCACAAAGCCTATTAAATGGGACAAGCAATGAAAGGCTGAGATCAAGGTGAAGCCCGATTGACAGTATGAGGCGATTTCGTTGGGAAAACATGTGCGGAAGTAGGAGATTTTTTGAATCGTGATATGGATTAAAGGACGAAGGAATCTGATGGTGGAGATATGAATATGAGAAGATCTACATCCATAGATGATTTCATGTTCCAAAATAGCATGGATAAAGTCATGATTCCAAATCGTGAAAAGTGGTACTGGCTGCAAAGATTAACAGTCACAACAAAGGCAGTGATAGATTTACGATTATGGTTCATTTTGCGATTTGAACTAGCATGGATGGGGTTAGGATCTCAATTTGCAAAAGGTGGTAGGTTCCACTCCAATCAGACGGTCTCAATGAAGGTTGATCATGAATCGATGGCTGAAGTTTAAAGAAACATGGACGGCAGATGTGAAAGGCGCCCAAATCAAAGGGTTGTGAGAGTCTTAAGGCTGTAGGTATCACATCCAGGGAATATATGATAGCAGAAGGTATGTTCTCACACATGATTTTCCTCCCAGTAGATTAATTGATCCCCTGGATGCCATTTGTAGGATGCGTACAGGAGAAATCATCCCTGTGGCAGAGCCATATCACCTAAAGACGGGAAACCTTTGTGTGGTTTGGCATGTGGAAGTAAGGAAGTAACCAGTGAATCCGCTCTTCACATGGGGCAAGGCCAATGTGACAGGGGAGACCATTCTATTTCCTACGTCACAAGAGCAAGAGAGTGTGAGAACATCCACTCCATGTGCTTTGAAGCATGGGTCAAATAGACAGGGTCACACCCAAAAATCTTTCCCATAGCAAATGGTAATGTTTCGCAGCCGATGAAGTGATGTGGATAGATCTCCAGTAGGTAAAATATCACTTAGCTCATTCCCTCACACATGTCAGCACCGAGCCATTAGATGACATAATGTGTAGGAATGCTAACCGGTCACTCCAGAGTCTAGTCTCTTATCCTTATATATATGCATTTGTAATGCCGGGAATGAGATAACATACTTTCAGAGCCCTAGACACCTGTGTCTAGTAGGTGTTTTTCCAGGAGCCCCTGGCACCATCATTGCCTCCAAAACCTCCACACAAGAAAATAGTCTGAGGATGCGCTCTTTGGGAGCATTTGTTTGGATGGGAGCATTAGGGGTCCAATTCCTACACAACCCTATTTGTGAATTCCACTTGCCAAAGGTGATGGGGCTGGTGTTGGTATACTCCACCATATTTCCTGTGGGAGATCCCACCACATAGAAGGTGAGGAGTACAAGAATGACCAGCCACTGCAAAGGCTTACCTTGCCCAGAAGTAATACGACCCTTCCTCCAGACCCCACATCTAACAGTGTTACCCGAAGAGGGAGGGGCTATAGGGAAGGCTGAGTAGGGGTGTTAGCTATATTTTTTCACCTATTGTAGACAGCAAGGTGTTCCACTGGTCTAAATGGTTCAGATCTAGAACAAATAGAGGATAGAGGTTGACGACTCTCCCTAGATGCTGTAGATATCTGGAATACAAGGCTTTGATAGTCCACCTATGTACCTGCAATCAAGCTCAACATGAAAGAGATCAAAGAAACTAGAATATGATATACTAATCTATGCTAGTGACCAAGGAATCTAGAAACATATATGCGAAATCACAACAACAACAACATATGTGGGACAAAAATCAACTTGCATTAAAGAATATGAAGAAGTTTACAACCAAGCCTTAGTATTGACATGCATCTCCATGAAACCAAACATTCTCATCCCCAAAATCTCCGACTCTAGCTCTTTATGCTCTCTCCAAATGATCTTGGGCCAATGATCAATCCAACAGCATAAAAATACCTCAAGTGTTCTTCCCTCAACCATGGCTATGAGCTCTTATTTATAAGGCTTTAATGGATAGAGTAGGTTGAGAAAGTAGTGGGTGAGGTGGCTTCTAAGATCCTAGGATGAGGGATCTCGAGCTCAACCAACCCACAACAGTAGGGATAAGGTAGGAAACAAGGATTATCATCTAGAAGCCTTGAGAAAATTCTCTTTTTCCTTTTTTACCCAGGGTACTACGTTTCTCCTTCTATGATAGAGCGGTTCTGGTAATAACCGCTTATGGACCAAGGACAATGAGTGGTGGCACCGCTTATGGGCAATAGGTGATGGGAGGTGCGAACAGGGGTATCGCTCCTAGATAAAGGGGCATGCATGGTGCTGGGAATTTGTATGAAAGATTGATGAAAAACCATTTTATTTTCAACTCTAGAAGCTGGGATTCAAGGTAAGTAGGCATTTCAAATGTCTTATCACACGATGGTAATAGGATTTTGGTATAACAGGATGCCCCCCAAAGCATGAGTCTTAGAGGGATACGATAAACGAGAGCTTTGAGAACAAGTCATCGCCACAAGATGAAAATTTTGGCTCGATCAGAACACGTTGTCAAGTAGGCATCTGTGGTACATCAGTATTTTGACTCATAGACACAAGTAACCAAACTCATGGTTGCAGAACAATACAAGGCAGATCCATGAGAGGAATAAACAAGCATGGCTACTAGAATATAGTGTAGATCCATGTGATAGAGGACTCAAACTTGGACATAGCTACCAGACATACAACGTATATCTATGTCATACTGACGCAAATTTGAGCATAGCCACGACCATACAAATGTGGATCTATGCTAGATGTACAAAAATCCATCGCAGACTGGGGAAAAAGCAATGAGCGCTTTAAACAAAGTCCCAGGGTCTTCATCTCGTTTTCCACAAAGTATGATTCTATCCATGTGATTACAATGATTTGAAGTCAAACATGGTAGAAACCACTTGATTACCGACCAATGATGTGAACTATTAACAAGTGTGAGGGAGATCACCATTAATGTCAATGAATCCCAAGGTACCTAGTACAACCTACTAAGTGTTAATAGATGTCTTGATGTCGAACACCCAGTCGATTCTATCAATCAAAGGTCAATGATGTGAACCTATGTCGAGAGTGAGAGAAACTATCATCAAGGCATACAGATCTCAAGATACTAAATATTGTTTCTAATACTATTTCCTAGATGATGAGCTAATGTCGGCGGGAAAAGTCTCGTCGAAGGAGGGCCATGATGAGTCCCACATCGACGACACGAAACTTGAAACATAGTTCTGGAATGATGTGAATGTAGTAACCATATTACTGACTCAAAGATACTGACACAAAGACTGTGTAGAATACAGAGGTAAAACTTCTTCAAATCTCCTTTGAACATTGGGTGGCATGACAAAAAGACTTGGCAGCATGACTGAACAAGACAGACACACAATGTGACAGTGGACAATGCATTATTTTGAAAGACTCAAAGGATTGACATGACTCATGAAAGTGGATCGTCACGAAAATTAGCTGAATACCCAATTGACTGACATGATTGTGCAGACAAGTGCCATGTTCAAAGGTAATGACAAACAACTACCATTATTTACAAAATGATTCCCTTCCCATTTCCCCCATCATGATTGATGAGTGCCTCTTTTTGGGTTTACGAGTTCAAAGAGGGTAACAAACACTCGATATAGCTTGTCAGAAGACAAGTCCAGACTCATATGCTTTACGAACCTAAGAGAGGAGGGGTTTGTTCCCAAAATGGGTCTCTCAATGTTTAATTTAACGAGTCCATTGAAAGAAAACTCGGTATCGTTCATGTTTAGAGAGTTTGAACAAATATGGAAGAAGATTGCAAGGGGGTCCTTTTTCATATGATTTAGTATCTAAGGCCTGAAAAAGTAAAATCATACCTTAGAGAACTCTTCCAGTCATGATTGGCTGGAGTGATCCTTTTTCGTAAATAGTCTGATCCGAACCGAAAAAGAGATAACCTATCGTCGGACAGATGACTCTTCAAATACTTTAACGAGCATGAAGAAGACAAGATCGCTCGATGACATTTTTGTATTTAGGGAGCCTGAAAAGGGTTTAAAAAGAACTCCATGAGGTTTCTTTACACAATGTCATATTTTACGAGTCTGGAAAGAATCGAAAATGGAATCGATGACCTTTTCGTGTTTAAGGAGCCTGAAAAAGAGGTGAAAAGAGGACTCCATGATGCTTCTTTACACAACATTGTATTTTACGAGCCTGGAAAGAAACTTGAAATCAACTCGGAACTTTGATACTAGATATTAACGAGTGTGACAAAGTGTCGTAATAAAATCTCGATGACCTTTCCCATTTTGTGAAAGTACGAAAAAGCCATAAACAAACTTTCCAAAGCCTCTTACTTGTTAAATTTTCATATGCTTAACTAACACATCAGTATATCATTTCATTTTTCATAATAAAAGCATATAAAATAGGATCAATGAAAGAAACAGTATCACAAGAACAACACAGATTTATCTTGGGAAAACCCTAAAGGGAAAAATCCAGCAAAAGCTTCCTCAATATAGATGCCCCAAAAAGGGAAAAAGGTAAAACCAACAAGGAGATCAAAAACCTGATTCTCCTCCTTCTCCAGCAACTCCTCTCCTCCACAAGTGCGCTATTCCAAGTGAGTGTGTGTGTCTCAAGTGAGGAGCACTACACCTCTATTTATATTCATCCGTTCACTTAAAGTTTACTCAATTAACATGTCGGCTTAAGTTAACTCATGTAGGCTCGAGTTACACATGTAGGCTCAAGTAACCACACTGGGGTGCTAATGACCCACCTTTACAATTTGAGGGGACTACCTCATGACTCTTATTAGTTCTTTCGATTAGGAGCATCGGGGTACAATGAAATACAAATGGTTCTCCTAGTTGGACCATCGGGGACCACAAAATATACATAAAGAATATTCTTCGAAGTTACAATATTTCAACACCCCCCCTTAACGAGAAGGGTATTCTACATTAACAACAACAAGAGTAGAGATGGGGGACATCATCAACATCAGAGGGGTAACACATCTATAAATCATTGTAATCTTTTCAACATCATGTAGTCTTCATCTTCAATCATCAGCAACATCTTAAGTCTTTGATCCGCAACATCTTCAACATTTTGATCTTTCAATTAGCAACGAAATATTCAGCACTTGGACCTTTCGACCAGCAACATCTTCAGCACTTTGACTGTTCGATCAGCAACAACATCTTCAGCATTTTGACCTTTCGATCAGCAACATCTTCAGCATTTTGACTTTTCGATTAGCAACAACATCTTCAGTATTTTGTCCTTTTGATCAGCAACATTTTCAACATTTTGACTTTTCGATCAGCAACAACATATTCAGCACCTTGACCTTTCGATCAGCAGCAACATCTTCAGTACTTTGATCTCTCGATCAGCAATATCATCATCAACACTTTTCCCTTTCGATTAGCAGCAACATCATCATCATCATATTCTGATCTGTCGATCATAATCATCATCACATTCTGATCTTTCGATCGGATACATCATCATCATACTTTGATCTTTCAATCAGAAACATCATCAACATAGAAATATCATCATCATACTATAATATTTCAATCAGAAACATCATCACCATACTCTGATCTTTTGATCAGAAACATCATCATCATAGTGCGTCATCATCATACTCTGCTCTTTAGATCAGTACGTCATCATCATCATCAGCAACAACCTGCAATCCACAATTCAAAGACAGAAAGTCTTTGGATCATTTTTGGACTTAAAGTCCAGGGATGATACAATCCCACCACATTCTCGACAACCAAAGTTACCGGATTGATTACGGGATAATCAGTCCCTATCACTTTCGGACTAAGTCCAAGGATGATGCAATCCTACCACATTCTCGACGACTGAAGTCACCAGATACAATTACGGGATAATCACTCCCTATCACTTTAGGACTTGAGTCCAAGGATGATGCAATCCTACCACATTCTCGATGACCGAAGTCATCGGATACAATTACGAGATAATCACTCACTATCACTTTAGGACTTGAGTCCAAGGATTATGCAATCCTACCACATTCTCGACGACCGAAGTCACCGGATACAATTACGGGATAATCACTCCCTATCACTTTAGGACTTGAGTCCAAGGATGATGCAATCCTACCACATTCTCGATGACCGAAGCCACTGGATACAATTACGGGATAATCACTCCCTATCACTTTAGGACTATGTCCAAGGATTATGCAATCCTACCACATTCTCGAGGACTGAGGTCACCAGATCTATTATGGACAGATGTCCCAGGATGATACAATCCCTCTTCATTCTCAAAGACCAAGGTCTCCGGATCACTTTAGGGAAAATGCCCAGGGATGATACAATCCCACTGCAACACCACTACTCCCCCTTTCAAGGAAGGTCTTTCTGAACAACACCAAGCTTGTCTCGAAAGTGTTCGAATTCTACTTGAGGCAGAGCCTTCGTCAGTACATCATCATCCAAACCATCATCATCCACATTTTCAATATCTGAATACTGATCTATTTCCATCTGTATCTCCAGTATGTGAATACTAAAAGCATCATCATCTATATCTTCAGTATAGAAATACTGAAATCATCATCATCTCTATATTTAGTATAGAAATACAGAATCACCATCATCTATATCTACAGTATGTAAATACTGAAATATCATCTATATCTTTAGTATGGGAATACTGAAAATCATCATCATCTATATCTTCAATATGGGAATACTGAAACATCATCATCTCTACATTCAGTATAGAAATACTAAATCACCATCATCTGCATCTATAGTATCATTATCTTCATCTTATCTTGTATGTAAAAATACCAGATTTCTATGCGTTACGTGGAACACAGGGTTCTTTGTCATCACAACTGTGGTTATCACATAGAATCATTGTTGTGTCCATCTTCAGGTCAAAGAGACCTGATATCATCTTCTGAAGCCATATGGCTTCACAACTTAGTAGAGCAATCTGCTATGTATTCTACTTCAACCGTGCTAAGAGAAACAATGGACTGTTTCCTGCTAAACCATGAACTCATAGCAGACCTCAAACAAAACAATATACCTGATGTGCTTTTCCTGTCTGAGATACTTCGAGCCCAATCTACATCTGTGTAACCATACAATCTATACTCATGGCTACCATCATAGTATAGACCAAAGTCTATAGTCCCTTTCAGATATCTCATCACATGTTTTGTAGCTACTAGGTGAACCGGTCTTGGTTGAACAAGATATTGACTTAAGGTGTTCACAACAAAACAAATGTTTGGTCTGGTATTTGTTAAGTACATCAATGACCCAATAATCTGTCTGTAGCGAGTCACAACCAGTAACTCTAATGATTCTAACAGCTTCAGGTTGGAGTCCATGGGTGTGGCCATGAATTTGCATCTCTTCAATATCTCTACCACATACTTTCCCTGGTTGAGAAATATTCCTTCTGAACTTTGCCATACTTCCAGACCTAGGAAATAATGCATTAA
>LPNX010326227.1:371998-385407 GCA_001517045.1 Pseudotsuga menziesii
TTTTTCTGATAGAAACCTCTAGCCACAACTCTTACCTTACTTCTATAAGAAACATATCTTATCTTGCAAATCCATTTGGAAGATACCACATTCTTGCTTTCCGGTTTGAGTACTATATCCCAAACATCATTCTAGTATCACAACATCTTCTATGAGTTTGTCTTCTCAGGTCATCAATATATCCTAGTCTTCTGCATTCAACCTTCAAGGTTGGAACCCACTTTACTCTTGGTAAAGTATCTATCCATCACAAAGATATCCATCATGTCGTACCATGTCGAACTCAGATATAATTTTTTGTAGTCACTCCCCCTGAAGTGGAGTATCATCTTCCCTCTTCATTCTGTACAGATGGTTCTATGCTTGATATATACTGGTCAATAGAGTATGTCATGTCATAGTCTATTCTTTCTGGGGAGAATCATGAACCTTGCTTTGTACACTTGTTCCATCATATCGTATACATCATTCCCCATGATCAATTGTTATTCTTTGATCATAGCTTCTTTCATAGCATTCTTTTCTTCATCTTGAGTTATCTCTTGTACCCATGGTGGTATTCATCCTTCAAGGTGGATCTACCACTCTCTGAAGCTATTTCTTCCGTCATGGTGTCTCTAACCCTGGGAGCCTTAGATTCATGTTTATTGGAGTGGATCTTGAATTGTCATCACTTGTTCTTCGGAACAAGTCTCATCCTTCTTTTATTGTAGGAGGTTGTTCATGACCTTTCCTGCAATTCAAATGCACCAGTTGCATGGTTAGAAATATTTCATAAAACATATGCATAACGGCAAATTCTTATGCATCATGCAATATTCATCCATATCTCACATAAAATTTCTAGATGCCTTCCATTTCCACCATGACATTATTGAGATTGTGCACTAATCCAATATGTCAGTAAAAAGGTTTGATAAGTAACAATGGAGAGTTGTATAGCACCATGAGCTACTTACCCATCACATGCATATTAGCAGTATACAGTCATTAATGCAAAAAAGAATACATCAACTGAATATAATCAAATGTATAACAAAACAATATCATGAAATGACAATTGAATACTTATCTTTATTTGTTTCATGGGTATACTCCTTGATTCTTCAGCCTCATCGTCTTCTTCAGCATCGTTTCTTATCCAAATGCTGAGGTGGATAAGAAGTTCTTCAAGAGTTGAGATCTTCATATTTCTCATTGATTGAGGAATCTTCTTTGGAAGATGAGAGCTTGATCTTCAGAGACGAGCTTATTCTTCTTCCCAAAGTCTGCTGAAAGTAATCACTTCCTTCTGGAACACATTTCTTAAATGAATGAATTCTGTGATCCCGGGAGGCCATTCAAGGTGGCCATCACCACTTCTGCATTATTCACTTCTTCTATCCCCACTTGAAGTTGTTCTTTGGTTTGAGATATCCTTATGACCGCATGGTCTCTTCATTCTGGATCTTCACATTCTTCAGCTGGTTTCTTAAAGTCATATTCTGATCTATGTTCTTCCCTTCAAATAGCTTGGTTAAGAAATCAACCCTCATCAATATCTTTAGGGAAGACACTTGTAGTACAAGTTGATTCGTAACTGAATCATCAATGATCTTCTGGGATTTGACCAAGTTCTTCTTGAGAAAGGCTTCTAGCCTCATCTCCCTCTGAAACTGGAACCTCTATCCTCATGTAGGTGTCCAATCCATTTTCTTCAGAGAGATCATATACTTCTAGGATTGGAAGTTGTCAAATTCACCAAGCTTATCATCAAGCTGATGTCATAGATCACTTTGAAAAGAGAACCTCAAATGAACATAGCAAAGGATTAGATCTTACCGATTTGAGGTGTCCGTCCTGGTTCTGGAGTTGGCTGATATAGGGTTTGTCATAGAAACCCTAATTTTAAAACTTGGAATATTTAAGATCTGATTGGATATATAGATAGATCTCTTCAAATGGAGCTGTCCAATGTACTCCATTTCTAAAAACAGTGGAGGGAAGCTCCCGGAACAGGAAGCCCTAATTTTCCAATTTCTTCTGCAGAAATGCCTGTTACTGTTTCTGTGATATCTATGAAATTTATTCTCATATATGTCTTAAATTTTGTACTAAGGTAACCTAACATGTCCCTGATCCACCACTGTATTTTTCATCAGAATTGGTTTCACCATTTGGGATTGATGATCCTTTTCCCAAGGTGACCTGTTACAGGACTGTTCCGAACAACGAAGTTGTACGGCATGCCACGTGTTACTGGTTCATCTTCTGAGTCTGATATTCGGACCACCAAAATCAAAGTATGTTCCCTTTCTATAACATCTTCAGGAATTCCATTTGGGCCTCGGTAGCTCAAGATATTGCAATTATCCCCAGGTGTCCTGTTTAGGGATGAATTCTGGAAGAGGATGGAACTCTACATTAGAGAGAACATATCTCCTGGAATACAGTGAATATGAGAATGAATTTTGGATATAGTGTTCATTAGGATTTTCTCTTCGGCCCCTGAAATTTTCAGCTCGTGATCCTTCTCCAATCTCAGAATATATCGAATGTTCCAAAACGTAGCAGTTTTAGTATTTAGGGTTTTTCCAGCTTGGGGTCAAACTAGGGTTTAACTTTCCCGGAGATTCACCCAACCAAAAATCTTGATCCAGGTCTATAAAAATCAGTTTTTATGAGGAGAAAAATCCTATGGTGGTCTCACTCAAAAATTCCTCTTCTGTAGAAAGCCCTAATTTCCACATCGAAAATTGAAAATGCTTGGAATCGAATTCCTCTTTGACAGAACGATGCACCCTTCAAAGGAGAGTCAGCCTAGCCTTATTTTGCTGATTGATTGTGCAGAGAGAACCAAAAAATAAGAAGCCCTAGATTTTGTAACTTGTGAAATCTGCCCTATTCAGGTTAGCTCTGATACCATGTTAAATTTTCATATGCTTAACTAAGAAATCAGTATATCATTTCATTTTTCATAATAAAAGCATATAAAATAGGATCACTGAAAGAAACAGTATCACAAGAACAACACAGATTTATCCTGGGAAAAACCTAAAGGGAAAAACCCAGCAAAAGATTCCTCAATATAGATGCCCCAAAAAGGGAAAAAGGTAAAACCAACAAGGAGATCAAAAACCTGATTCTCCTCCTTCTCCAGCAACTCCTCTCCTCCACAAGTGCGCTATTCCAAGTGAGTGTGTGTGTCTCAAGTGAGGAGCACTACACCTCTATTTACATTCATCCGTTCACTTAAAGTTTACTCAATTAACATGTCAGCTTAATTTAACTCATGTAGGCTCGAGTTACACATGTAGGCTCAAGTAACCACACTGGGGTGCTGATGACCCACCTTTACAATTTGAGGGGACTACCTCATGACTCTTATTAGTTATTCCGGTTAGGAGCATCGGGGTACAATGAAATACAAATGGTTCTCCTGGTTGGACCATCGAGGACCACAAAAGATACATAAAGAATATTCTTCGAAGTTACAATATTTCAACATTACTAAAGTTCTCTTATACTACAGACGACTTAGAAACAAGTGTTAAATGCATTCAAAACCAACATTAAGGGATTACGGCAAATGAACTTTGACTAAAATACGATTTTATATCAAAAATATAGTAAGTCGGACCCAAAAATGTCTATATAAGTCAAGTAAATAGTAAAAATTCAAAACATTTCACTATTTACCTCTAGCAGAGAGCACTTGGAGCATTTTTCTAGCCAGAACTTCCATAGCTGATACCGGGAGTTTCCACTATCCATTTTCAGAACCGTCAGTTGCAGGTAACATCTAAGACCTTTATGTTTCATTTCATAGCTTCTATTTTGATATTTGGGGGGGTTTTGGGCCTATCTGGCAAGCCCTAAAACTCAATATGTGGGCACTGCAGCTACCCCTTATGGGATATGCGGTACCACCTGAGAACTGCACCAAGAACATAGTGGATAGGTGGTGCCACCTCCTATCTCCAATGGGGAATAGGCGGTGCCAACTGTGGAGAAATTAAACAAATGATATGTGCAACAAATATTCATTCTTTTGATTTGCAATGATTCAAGGATGATTCTAATGCATACCATTATTGTTTTTGGCAGGTCTAGGTGACTCAAAACATGGTGATATGGAAGGAAAGAACACATGATGACGAGAATGCTGCTGTTGAAAGAAATGCGGGTTGCATTTCTGCACTACAGGACTGTGGACTCTTAAAGTTCTTCTGGACCCCAAGCATGGTGTCCCACGAGAGATTACTGGAACACATATTACAGATGTGGAATCCAGAACAATAGTATTTTGAGGTGGGGGTACATATACTTACAGTGGAGGTAGAGGATATCTACTTCCTAACTGGTCTATCGAGACCGGGTTCCCCCATCTCACTAAAAGGTTCCCATGGCGGGGAAATTACCACCAGAGAGCTTATAGATCGACATTGTGCACCAGGTATAGGTACATCGGGGAAGAAAATCCCCATCAGGGCAGTGACAGACAGGGCTCTACAGATTGTTTTGTTCACATGCAGAGGGTGGCCGGGAGTGTGGGTGTGCACCAGGATTCCAGGGCACACATGCTATATGCCATAGAGGCCATGGTACCTACGGTGTTCAACTGGGAAAAAGCAATGCTTCTAATCTTCAAGGATCAGTTGACTAAATGTCGGCAGGGAGAGCTGAAGCAATTCGGCTTTGGTTCCATCTTAGCCTGCTTCTTCTTCGAGTGAGTCCCAGAGATGAGGCCCCAAGTGAATTTTCAGAGTCTGAGAGCATGGGACCCCCGTATGCTGAGGTGGGTCTAGCTCATGGCTCGCACATGAGTAGGTAGGGGCAGAGTTAATTTCGGTGATCCGTTATTCAGATGGTTACGGGATCGGATTCTCATGGTCGAGGACTATGCCTATGTAGGAATGAACTTTACAGGAGATATCGACCTACCACTCCCACCTGGAAGGCAGTGGGGTGACATAGGTAAGAAGCAAGAAACCCTAAAATGGACAATGTTTTTATGTTTTTAAAGTTTTATATTTTTTATGATAAGTGACAAGACCTGTTCGTTCTCATGCAGATGTTGGAGCAGCCAGGCCTGGAGGAGAATCTCCATTGGATAGGTGATTTGGAGCTCTCTTTGTACCATAGGGTGATGATATCACTGGGGAGTTGGAGGAGAACCTGGAGAGGTTGACTCTAGACATCCCAGATGCTGGCATAGATGACCTCTCGATTAGATATCAGAGATCTACAGTGAGAGTACCAGGCAGATTTAGTTGGTTTCTATGTAGGGTGGCTTGAGCGGTGATGTGCTATCACGAGCACCATTAGTGTATGAGACATGTATACTGAAAGCTGATAGCTTCAGGATTTTGTATGATGATTTTTCCTGAAAGCCTGCGTGCTTCAGATGAGGTCTCGAGACCTATTTTTTGTAAAAAAATTTCGTATATATATATACATACTTTTACATGGTGTTTATATGTTTCAAATGGTCAAATGCATTTTTTATGAGTTCTATGTGTTTTTAAATGTTTATTTACAATGTACCATGTTTGATTTGACGTCATGAATGGGCAATATGCCAATCTAGGATGTAATTAGCCAATGAGTCAGCAACTACATTATGTTCCCTAGGGATATGCCTATAGGTAATGGTTCCAAATGATCTTTCTAACAAACGTACCCTCCGAAAGAGGCGGAGGAGTACCGGGTTCCTAATGGTGTAGACAAACCACGAGCTGTGAGTCCATCAATACTACTAGATCACAGACATGTCAGGAGGAAGATTCAGTCAGAAGACCGATGACTGCTTCATACTCGGTGATGTTATTAGTAGAGGGACCTATGCAAACCACTCCTGAACTGACCAAATATTCAGCCGGGGAATAGAGAACCCAAGCAACCGAGGAGAGATTCAAGGTGTGGTGACAAGCACCATCAGCGAAGCCATAGAAAGCCATCTGCATGACCAAAACATGGTATAAACAGATGAAGACACTAAAACTCAAAACCATCTTGAAAATACTAAAAGCACACTGAAAGTCAATCAATATACATATATACAAGATACTATCCAAGAATACCTAGGCATAGTACCTTTTTAGGTACAACCCATTGTGAGGTTTCCCCAAGGGGATTCCATCATAATCAACGAGATCGTAAGCTCCTTTCTCTAACACCTTAGAAATAACGAAAGGTCCATACCACATGGACTCGAACTTACCCTTCCCTAGTTTTTCATATCTCTGGTCATAAGTCAATACTAGGTCACCCTCGTTGAAGACACGAGGCTGGAAATATTTATTGTAGTGCGCCTTGATGCATTTCTTATGCACCTCATTAGCCAAGGTAGAATCTCTGTGAATCTCATCAAGGTTATTAAAATACAAAAAACCCTCTTCCTTTGCGGAAGTGTCTGGGAGAAGTTTGACAGCAAGTTGTAAAGATGGAATCTGACATTGGATCAGAAAGAGAGCTTCAAGTCCATAGACAAGTTGGAATGGCGTGAAACCAGTAGTTGTTTCACAGAAGTTTTGTAATCCCAAAGAGTGGAAAAAAGGACGAGGTTCCAATTGGATTTATGATCTCTAACAATCGGATGAAGCATAGTTTTCAAAACTTTTTTAATGGTCTTAACCTGACCATTAGCTTGCTGATAATATGACGTAGAGTTTTCATGGAAAAAACCTAGCTTGGCACTTAGTTCCTCCATCATTTTATTATGGAAATGATATCTGTGATCAGTGACGATGGACTGCAGAACTTCAAATCTAGCTATGATATGATTGAACAAGAAGAGAGCGGTAGTCTTAACGTCTTCTGCATATGTAGGCATGGCCTTAGCCCACTTTATGAAATAATCCACGGCTACGATGATGTAACCATGCCCCCCTGGCTAAGGTAGGCTTACAATGCATGAAGTCAATCCCCCATTTGGAAAATTGGCCAACAGCTATGACAGGGTGAAGCGGAGCAGGATGGGTGCGCTTTTTAGGATAAAAATGTTGACAAGGTAGGCATTTCTTAACAACCTCATGACATTCTTTGAAGATAGAAGGCCGAAAATAGCCAGTGTGAAGGATTTTCTGGGCTGTAGCCATCCCAGATAAATGACTGCCACATGCTCCAGAGTGGCAATCATTCAACACGTGTTTAGCCTCCTCATGGGCGAGGCATCGCCGGAGAATGGGGTCAATCCCACGTCTATACAAGGTATCATTCAAGATGAGATAGTACTTCACGTGGTGACAGATACAACGACGATCATTGTGAGATAAATATAGCTGAAAACACTAGGTCTGGAGATAAATCAACAAATCTCCATACCAAGGATCAGTAGTACTAATCAGGAATAGGAATTCATCCAAAAATGAATCACTGGGCTCAGATTCCGGTGTAGCACAGGGAATATCACACATAAGCTCTACAAAAACCAAGTATTTCTTTGATGTGGCCTTGGAAAAATCCAGATTGAACTCCTAAAGGATAACAATCCAATGGGAGTACTTGCCTCCAAGTATCTGATGAGTCAGGATGTAGTACATCGGATTTTGGTCTTCCAATACGGTGGTAGTGCTGAGTAGAATGTAGTGATGAAAAGTTTGCACAGTAATGACCATGGCCAATGCTAACTTCTCCACGTGTGAATAACAAGTTTTGGAATCGCTAAGATTCTTACTGGCGTAATAAATCACATGCTCCTGACCGCGGAGATTGTCCTACACTAAAACCATGGTGATGGTAGTAGTGGAGGCATCAATATACAAGAGAAAGTCCTTTGAATAATTTGGGGGGTGTATCACGGGTGAATGAGTCAGAGCATGCTTAATATTATCAAAGGCACATTGGGCCTGGTTATCCCAGAAGAATGGAGTGTTCTTCTTGAGGAGACGCATATAACTGTGCGTTTTCTTTGCGAAATTGCACACAAAATGGTGGAGAAATTTTTCCTTCCCCTGCAAACTTTGGAGTTCAAGGAGGTTGGTTGGGGCTGGTAGATTAATGATAGCAGCAATCTTCAAAGGATCTATCCAGATGCCATCTTTGGATACCACAAAACCAAACAGACGTCCCGTCTCCATGCAAAAAACACATTTATGTGGATTGGGCTGTATATTATAATGGCGACATCTCAGGAATATGTCTCTAAGATGACCAGGGTGGTCCTTCCATCACTGTGAATAAGCAGGGAGGTCATCAAGGTACAGTTCAACAATATGTTTAACATTGTGAAATGCATAGGACATTGCATGCTGGAACATGGCTCCAGCATTTTTCAAGCCAAAAGGTAACTTCTTATACGAAAAGGTTCCCCATGGGCAAATGAATTCCATTTTATGCTGATCGGAGGGAAATATCTCAATCTGATTTTAGCTCGAGAAGCCATCCATGAATAAAAAATGACACTTCCAGCACAGTTGTCGATAATATGATCGATATGCACGGTAGGAAAGTTTTCCTTGTGACAAGCTTTATTTAAATCCCTAAAGTCAATTTCAACTCTAATGGTGCCCAGCATTTTATTGACAGGGACAACGTTCAATACCCATTCCATCAGAGGTACAGGATAAATAAAACCAGCTTTCAGAAGTTTCTCAATCTCAGCTTTAATAGCTGCGGCCTTCTGAGGATGGACTTGCCTAAGTTTCTTCCTGATAGGTTTAGCTGTGGGGTAAGTTTTAATCTCGTGGATCACAATGGAAGGGTCAATCCCTATCATCTCCTCATAGGACTAGGAAAAAATATCACGGAATTCCTTAAAAAGCATCTTATATGCTTCAGTTTCATTTGCGGAGCAATTCTGCCCAACATGAACGTGCTCAATAACATTAGGCTTAGCTGATATGTCAATTGGGTTCATCTGAGTAATGTTGCAAAGGTTTCCTTCAGAATCTATATCTTGCAACAATATAGGACTTTGCGGAATGTTGACAATATCAGTAGGAAACAAGGATGCAAAATCATGGCTACCCAAACCGGTGTTGGGGAGGAACATGGATCTATGATGGTGATCCTCCCAAATGGGCTCATCCATGTTCATGATCTCTATAATGGACTCATCAGAAGGAAAAGTCTTGGAGAGATAGTCTAGAACCGGAAGAGAAGGTTCTAACTAGTACGGTAAATGGTAAGGATCCGAAGCCACTAGGTGAAGGTCATTAGTGTGATCATCGAAAAAGGATTGAATGGTGTCATACATAGCTTCATGAGGACTCAACGAGGTGGAATCAATAACATTTTTGCCCTTAGGCTCATAATCAAATGAGGTGATCATATGTACTATCGCAGTATCCATGATAGGAGGAGTAGATGGAAAAATCCCCATGAGGGATGAATCCTTTAGCATGCCTACCCCAATCGACTGGTAAGGAGGAGGGGATTGACCTAAGTTCCTAAAATGGGGATGTTATTAGCCATGGACGTAGTAACATTCAACGTACAGAAAAAAGCTGATCAATAGTAACAATTCTCCCTAGATGCAGGAATTCGACTGTTCGAAATACTGTTGAGGCAACAACAGTCATGGCATAGAACCAATTCCTTCCTAGAAGGAGGTTGTAATCTAAAGGGGCATCTAACCCTTCTACTTGGATGGAAATGGTTTTTCTCCCTAGCTCGAAAGTGACGGCTGATATGAGACCATGGGGTTGGAAACCCCATCCATCAAAGGCTTTAAGGGTCGTAGGTGGTGTAACAAGATCGGGAGAGCCAAGATATTTCCAACAAGTCAGAGATAACACCGAGGTCGAAGCTCCTTCATCTAGTACCGTTCGAAATACTTTCTTCCCCACTAATTTTGCAATGATCTGAAAAGCAAGTTTATGCGATAATCTAGGTTTATAGTTCTCAACATTGAAATGAATCAAGTTATTGTTATCCAGGTCTAATGCTCCTAACGCTGTCAACAAGTTCTTGCGCTGTGTGGAGCAACTTTGGAGTACTTCTAGGGTAGACATCACATAAGGTTCCTAAGCAAGATATTCAACCACATTATAGAATTGAGCAGCTTGGGCATTGGGATTAAAGACAGCCTTCCGAAGAGTACTCTTAGGTGGGCACAAAATCATGTCAAGAGTAGGCTTCTCGATAGATAAAGGGACAGTAGACGAGGATTCTAGAGAACTAGTAGAGGGAACTTTCCTTGAAGAAGATTGATCTTCTTTCTTATCTACAAGTTTATCATAATTCTAACTTCGATTTTGCAGATGGATGGTATTTGAGGACATCATACAAATTTCCTCTGATGAACTAGAGTTACCTTGGTTAGACATGTGGTCTACCAGTTATTGTTGAGAGGGAAAGGGATTCATAAGTACTACAGGTGCAGGATTGGACTTCAGAAACTAGGAGATTTCATCCCGGCAGGAGATTCCTTTGAAAAATGGTCACCACCGCATAGTAGACAGGGATATTTATCCTTCCTTTTCCCTGTGTCATTTTCATTATTGGTTGGTCATGGAGTCTCTTGTTGGTTTCCAGGTTTTTTATTTCTATTTTTACCTTTCTTTTTATTTCTTGAGGTTTACATACTTTGAATATAATTGACCTCGGTAGAAACCTTAGTAGTCGAAGGAGTAGCAGTTTGGGTTTTCTTGGTAGGTTTCGCTGCAGATGGGGAATGGATTGAACCAACAATCCCATCAACAGATACTTCTTCTGGTGGCTTGGTAGGGTCAGTACTGGGGCGAGGAGCTTGAGGAATCAGGTCATAAAGGGTTCCAGAATAGGAATAGACCAAGTCTAGGTACCAAGCCCGACTAATAGCCTATTTTTCGGTAATGACACAACCCATAGCCACATCTCAGGAAATAGGAGGCAACAAGGACTTAGTGAACCAATCAACTGACAACTGATCCATAATAGGGGCCTTAATAAGCCTTCTCCACCTTCTCCACCTTCTCCACTCATGAATATGATCAAAAATGTGGGTGGAGGTGTTCTATCCCAGAGAAGTTAAAATATCAGTGCTTGTTTCATAACGAATAGGGAGCTGAAAGTGTGTAAGGAACACGGTTTCCAACGAGTTCAATGTACCACTTCGCGGCCGTACCGGTCAAAGTTCGCTGAAAGAGTCGTAGCCGGATGGAATCATCCATGACGGAGTTCAAAGAACACCATAAATGAAAAGTCATAACATGGTTCTTCGGATCGTCTCCCTGCTTCCCATCGAATTTCAGAATATCTGATGGTAACTTTACCAGAATGGGAGGCCATGAGGGATTGTGTTGAATGGGATCATTGATCAAATTGCACAAATTAGGCATGTCCAAAGTTGCTAGGAAAGGTAATTGTTGGTTGGGCTGGACATACTGGTAGCATTGGTATGGCATATAATTACCAGTAGGACTATAGGTAGACTGATAAACAGGTTGATGTGAGGAAGAACCACTGAAAGATCCACCCACGGGGGGTTGATTTATGGAATTAGGACCACTAGCACCACTAGGGCCTTTAGGAGGAGGACCACCAGGGCCACTGGGACCACTAGGACCACCAATACCACCAGGATCACTAGGAGGTGGAGTACCAGACCCTCCAGATCCTCCAGAAGGTGGTAAACATCTAGAGCTACCGAAACCACTAGGTGGAGGGCCACCAGACCCTCCAAATCCAAAAGGAAGAAAGCCACCAGGTCCCCTAGGACCACTAGGACCACCAGGACCATAAGGAGGAAATTTTCCAGATTCTCCTGGACCATTAGGTCCCCCAGGGGGAGGACCTCCATAAGGCGGTCCTCCAACACCTCCCGTAGTATGTATGGGTATCCCTTCCATAGTTGGCATGTAAGACCAGTTGGGTTGCCCCCATGGCGTAAAAGTGTTACTAGGGTATGGAATTCTAGCATAAGATGTTCCTGTAGGATTATATTGGTGATTACCTATAGGTTTTTGATAACCATAACCTCCAGAAGACTGAACGATTACAGGTTGTGCCCCCAAGGGCTGACTTGAACTGGATGGGGGATTTACCACATTAGTATGGGTGGGAGGGACAAAAACTGTAGATGATTCTATGCTAGAGGTCTACCCTTGACTAGGTACAATTCTGTCATCAGATAACATAGTTTATGCCAGGGGTTGCCCCCCGGCATTAGAAGGTACTGACGAAATAAGAATTGAAGGTTGGGCCCCAGGTGCAGAGGACCTGGGAGGATTTGGAACAGACATAACATGAGAGGTGAGAGGGGTGGTAATTTGACCTCGATTGTGGGTTGTTAATGGACGATCTATAATTGGTTCAATGGGTCTCATAGAATCAGTTAGTGAATGATATCCCACAAGAAGAGATGTGGAACGTACTAGTGTAGATCCTAATAGGTCATCAATCTACTTTTCTACCTCCTGTACATGGAGAATAGAAGCACGGTATTTCCTATGTTCTTCTTCATCATCAGGAGAACTTACACGGGTGCCAAATGAGGCAATGGCCTATCCTATAGGTGTCTCCCAAAAAGGAGCATTGGGACCAAAGTCCGGATGGGTTGTATCATCAACATGACCTTCCAAGGGAGAATGGAACGATGAATTTCCCTGAGAAGGTTGTTGGACCAAGGGAGGTGAGTGTGAAGAATATAGTACTCCACTTTCCACCAACACATTATCTCCCACTTGGGAGGTGGTAGCAGCTCCTTGGTCGATAGCTTCCATTGGATTTTCTCCTGAAACAGGAATAAAATCAGGTGGTAAGCCCCGTACTCTCCTGGACTGTCTTAACTTAGCTAGTTTGTATAGTTCCTATCTAACCTAGGGTCTGAAAATCTAGAAAACACAACAAAAGGCTTCCCTACACAAACTATAGGTCAAAATAAGTAGACTTAAAATGACAGGAGGAGTTCAAAAGTCAGGTCTCTCAGGAGGAGTGCATCAAACCATTTGTTGGAATATATGAGACTGAACCTGTGGAGCTGCCTACATATTGAGAAATCAAGCAAGCCTGTGTTGCTACAGCCTGTTGAAGACCTACTTGAAGACCGATCTCAATATTCAATAATTCTGAATACTGAGACTGATATATTGCATTGTGATACTGAGACTGATATATTACTACTGACTGATATATTTTGTATTGAAGAAGCCTGCGTATGCTATAAACTTGCATTGTATTCACCTTGGCAGAGACTATAGACCTACAAGGTTATTGTTGTTTCTATTTCTCTTTGTAAATTACACTAACAGTTGTAAAGATGCAATCTATAGCATCTGGAGTTGGTGCCACTCTCACTGGAAAGAGAGGCAGAGGAAGAAGAAACTTTAAAGGCAGAGGGGGCAGAAACAACTTCAGCAAAAGATAAGATCTGCAGTGCAAGCGTTGTGGAAAGATTGGACACACAGCAGATCAGTGTTGGGCTTCGTGGGACTCCATCAAAGACAAACAGAACCAGAAGAAAGATGACCAAGATGCTAGTAAATCTTCTGATTCTTGTATTGTTG
>LPNX010326243.1:0-85815 GCA_001517045.1 Pseudotsuga menziesii
AATAGTACCACTACTACATCAAGAATGCATGATTTGTAGAGACTCACTTGACCCTATTATATACTAAGAGATGAGGAGGAATTACTCTCACATATTGCATATGGGATAATATAATTCTCCAAAATAACATTTCTTAATAAAATACCATGGACAAATACTCTACACAAGTAAATACAACACCATATAACTATGTGTTAAATGTATTGCTCTTTTACATAAGATTGTAGAAAAATTTTAACATAATACAAATACATTATTAACTTCCAAAGACTATAATATATTCCAACACTTCCCCTTAATAATGGTTGGGAGAAGGGCCCACACTAACATCAAAGAAGGAATGAGTCATTACTTCTCCCCCTTGATGACAACTTCCAGAAGAACCAAAGCTAAAAAAGAAAAACACTTCGGTTGATGGAATTTGATGATGAACAACCACTTCTCATTGAATCATGAAAGTGCACACGAACCAGGTTGTACGATGAAAGATCCAACAATAAAATGCTGAGAACATGTGACGTAATCCAATCGCAAGATGCCTAGATCACCACAAGAATCATCACAACCATACATGATAGCTAAAAAACTCTGATATAACATCCACGTGTACAGATACCTTCTGATGGTCGATACAACAGAACATGTGGCCAAGAACACCATAACAATGTACAAAAAAACTCAGCTAGCCAATACACATGTGGATAGAAGACATTCTTCCAATCAAGGTGCAATATGAATATCTGTAGAAGACCTCAATCATAGAAGAAACAATACCCCAATGGTCTATACATCGAAAATGATATCATACAGATGAACATCATGAATTTAATAGTAGAAGATGGTGCTTCATTACTTCTGGAATAAGGTTAAAGCCTAAAGAAATAACTTATCTATAGAAGAGCTTTCAAGATTAAAGCATATAAAGATGATAAAACAAAATTGCTCATACATAAATGAAAATGCTTATATACCAAAGGTTAGCAAACATCATATAAATGAATGATAACATAATATGATCAAATAAAAGATTAACTTGCTCATTAAGGAAAATGAAGTTACTTTTACACATTAAGTGTCGGCCACAACATATAAATAGTGAGCCAAAGATTTCACTTAAATATATGAAAATTTAGTCATCAAGCAACAAATCTGAAGCATAGGTGCATTTCTTATTAGTATGAGGTTAATAAGCAAGAGGTGAATGCCCTAAAAATGTCAATGCTTCCATATAGGAACATTAGAGACAAGTAGGAACAAGATAACCTCTATAATCATAAGAATAGAAATCTCATTGCAACAAGATCAAGATGCTCATGATAAATAATTCAAGATTTAAAGATTGTTGAAAGCCATATAAATATTGAGTAAAATATGATCGAAATAAACATGACATGAGATATAGATAAATCAAAATGTTTAATATGATCAAAATATAGCAAATTATGATCAACTCATGATATCACTTATAAAAAATTATGAAATGACAGGTCACTAATGGTCTTAATCATGGGTTCATTTCTTGTTAACACTATGTAAATATGTAAGAGATGAAATGCCCTGGAAATGTCAATGCTTCCATATTAGAATGTTAGAGACAAATATCATAGGAACTAGATACAATAAGAGATGATTTTAAGGAACCATACTTATTTAAAAGTGTATAAATGTTGGCGAATATTACCAATTCTTAAAACACCAACTATAAAATGATTGGCGATATTTTTCAAAAAATATTTTAATTTCCAAGGATTTTATATCATTTATATAATAATTTGGCGATTTTTAGGGTGAAAAATGTTTACCCCATCAAAATTGGGTGAAACATGGCTTCAAAAAATACAAAATGGTGAATCATTTTTTGGAAAAAAAACATGGAAAAATAGCCCACTGGGCTAAAATTCACCCCTAAAATTATCCATGGATACAATCTTTGCAATACATGAAAAAGAAACTATATCCCAATTAAATAACTTATGACAAGCCAACAAATATGATATCGCATAGATTAAAAAAAATGATTTTACTTAAGAATTTAATTAGTAAGAGCATATAATGATCGTAAAGATATTACTTATAAAAGAATGAAATCACTTTTACACAAATGTCAGCAATAACATATAAATAAAGTAAATAATGATCACTAGATAACACATATGAGATTGTTCTTATAAAATTGTTTTTATAAACAAAATAAAGAAAAGAACAAATTAATTATTAAGTATATTTAAAAATATTAAGCATTAGATGGTTTATAGTTATCATCATGACAAAATACTAGAGATCCATGTCCTTAAAAGATGTCAATATTTTCATATAGAAATGTGAGACAAATATATAGCAAGAACAAGAAATTATATCCTAACAAACATGATTAGAAGCAAAACCTAAATACAAAAAATGAATAACATAAAACTTAAATACTTTACCGTACTAATATGAAGCTGCAAAAGACACAGTTAGAAAAAACAATAAAGGAAAGAGAAACTTTTACTGACAATCATTTCACAAAATGTGCCCAGAAAAGCTCAGTCTTTTGTTATGGTCGCGTAGATAGATCAAGAATGGCTGTTCCAATTTCAAAAATAGTTTATAAAAAAACATCCGGGAAGAGATGACAAAGTTATGACCATTTTTGTATAACTGTCATTTTTATTACCGAAAGGAAGCCCAAAAGATGCCCAGTTTTATGTTCTAGTTGCGTGGGCGGATCCATAATGCCTATTCCAATTCCAAAAATAGGTTATAATAAAAAAATCGGTAAAAAATGACCACGTTACAACACTTTTTTATAACTACCGTTTTTATTATCGAAAGGAAGCCGAGAAATGCTCAGTTTTCTATTTTGGTAATGTGTGTGGATCCATAATAACCATTCCAATTCCAAAAACACGTTATACTAAAAAAACAGGTAAAAAATAACCCAAGTTACGGTCCTTTTATATAATTGTCGTTTTTATTACCGAAAGGAAGCCCAGAAATGCCAAGTTTTCTGTTATGGTCACGTTTGTGGATCCATAATAGCTATTCCAATTCTAAATACATGTTATAATAAAACATCTGGTAATAAATGACCAAGTTACGACCTTTTTTATAACTATCGTTTTTATTACTGAAAGGAAGCCCAGAAATGCCCAATTTTCTGTTATGGTCACGTTGGTGGATCCATAATAGCTATTACAATTCAAAAAATAGGCTATAATAAAACATCCGGTAAGAAATAACCAAGTTACGGCCTTTTTTATAACTGTCATTTTTATTAACGAAAGGAAGCCCAGAAATGCCCAATTTTCTGCTCTGGTCACTTCGATGGATACAGAATGACTATTCCAATTCCAAAAACAGGTTATAATAAAAATTCTGGTAAAAAATGACCAAGTTACGGCCCTTTTGTATAACTGTTGTTTTTATTATCGAAAGGAAGCCATAAATACTCAGTTTTATGTTCTCGTCGCGTGGGTGGATCCATAATCCCTGTTCCAAATCCAAAAACAGGTTATAATAAAAAAAATGGTCAAACTGACCAAGTTACAACCTTTGGTCAAACTGGTCAAAGAAAGATCTCCTTGAGGAGAGCCCCAAAATTATGTCGATTTACTGAAAAAAAACTTCAAGAAACCCTTGAAAAAATTATGCAAAAATCTTACAGAACAAGTTAAGGTTAGGGTAAAAAAAATGCAGAAATATACCTAGATCTGAAGAGAAGCCTAATGGCTACCAGATAGAAAACAAATCTACAACAAAATGACAATGCCCAAATGATAATCGTTATTAATTGAAAGCTATAGAAAGTACTAGATCATAGCAACCCGCTCTGATACCATGTTAGAATAGTAGAGTCAAACTAATTTAGTTTATTTATCTAAGCAACCAACAACATATCATAAAAGATAAGAATAGGAAAAGAAAATGACAAGAGAACACTGATATACGTGGTTCACCTTGATGGGTTACATCCACGAGAAGATAGTCTTCTATTATCTTCAGAATGTCTTCTCCAATCTTACAAGAGAGCAAAGCACAAATATCCCAAAGAATATATATGATGTACAACAGTATCACAATAGTACCACTACTACATCAAGAATGCATGATTTGTAGAGACTCACTTAATCCTATTATATACTAAGATGAGAACGAATTACTATCACATATTGCATGTGGGATAATATAATTCTCCAAAATATCATCTCTTAATATAATACCATGGACAAATACTCTACACAAGTAAATACAAGACCATATAACTATGGGTTAAATGTATTACTCTTTTACATAAGATTGTAGACAACTTCCAACATAATACAAATACATTATTACCTTCCAAGGAATATAATATATTCCAACATTTCATTGTCCCCTAATCAATCCTACCATCACATAGTGGTTTCTTATGATCACAAACACCCAAATAAAATCATCTTTATTGCCTCTTAAGAACTTGCAACGGCATTTAGAAGTTTCCCTCCCCAATTCAACGAGGCTACTATTCATTTGGCGTAAACCCCGATAAAAATCCTCATAGTTATAGGCCTTGGCTCTCCCCTTCCCCTTTGCACATAGAGAACACAACACATGACAAACCCTCAATTGAACTAAAACCGCCTTAATGTCACTCCACCTACCCATCATTAAGCAATGACATCGGATGTTTTGAGAATGATTCCCTCGCGTGTTGTTAATCACACAATCTATTATCACCCTATCCTTGCAATACCCCTCATCGTAAAACATAACTCGAACTAGTTTCATTGCAACCACCATTTGTTGCTATGCCATTGAGTCTTGTCTCCATGCTCTCATTTTGTCTCATTACACCGTGGATTTTAGAAAATACAATTATACTTTTCTTTTTATCATATATTATTTATACTGTAATTTTAATTTGTTTTAAATGTAGTCTAAATGTTCTAAGTTTTCAAAATTTTCATGGTATATTTTTAGTTCTTAAAAAAATTGGATTGCTTATATTAGCTATAGAAATTGTATAATGTGGTTGCCATAAAGGTATATAATGGTGTTGAATCTATTTATAGATTCAAAAACATTATTTGAATGCTTTCCTATCCAAACCTATTGGAAAATCCAAAAGTTAGAATAAATAGATTGCTCCATTTTGTGAGTTGGTAAACTATAATATATATAATAAAAATTGTGATCATTATTAATGTGATAAGATCATTATCAGTGTGATCTGATGGGGCTAGATAGACTTCATTTCATCGTTACATTGAAACATGTTTTGGCTTGTAACATCTACCCAAAAAAAAAAAACTTTCAATATTCAAATCTGTGTAACATTGCCATTTTGACCAAGATCTGATCGGCTCAGGCATTACCGTTACGTCGCAATATAAAGTAGAAATATCACAGCAGAGGCCAAGTGGCTCCTTGGGATCATAATCAGCTAGTTCATTCAAGTGTGTATTATAGCGAAACTGACAAAATTATGTGAGCTTACAAATGGAAGCCTTGGCGGGGTTGGGCGGCACACAACGACAACAGAGCTTACAAATGGAAGGCTTTGCAGGGTTGGGCGGCACACAACGACAACAGAAACTCTCACTCGTTTTGTTATGCACCGGTGGTCCAACCTTGACCCTCCTTGGCCTCACAATGTGCGCACATATTTTCTCTTGTTTCAGAGCGCACTCCTACACAACATACTTTGGCCCTGCCTCAAGATGCTGACTGAAGTTACAGAGCTGAATTCTTTCAATGCTTTTGAATGCCCATTGTCACACTCAGCTTCCACCATTGTCATTTAATTACTCGACAGAGAAGAGATGCATGAATTGAATTCACTGCCCATCGCTCTTAACTGTAACTCCTTTGCCACCTTTCCATATTACTATGATTGTTTCCTTTCATCTCAAAATCAAAATCTTGTATGCAGCTAAATAATTTGCTTGTGGTTCACGCTAGACTGATTAAAACGTTTCAAGAATATGCGTTTTATTCAATTACAAAATAATTTTAGACTATATTCCTTATGCCCATCTCTCTCATATTCTCACTTTCATTATGTTGCTTTCCTTTATTCTACTACTACTCTGCATGCCTTTGTGCTACGTATCAAGAACCTGTCAGAGTCATACATGCTTCATTTTCTTGAATGAGTGTATGATGTTGTTTTCCACATGATGAAAATGGCAGATGTTGAAATAAGCGTACAGAAATTTGTTTTGACTAACAATTGGATTCCCTCTCCATTACATTCCCATTATATCAACCAATAGTATTTGTCATTTTCGACAGAATCACCACCCATGACATCAGAATTCTTCATTAGACGTTATACTACACCAGACTGATTCACTAGTGCGTGCCTATATTGCATCCCAGTAGGTATTTGTCGGTGTCTGTGCCCAAGAAAACTCCACTACCCTCGTCACACTCACAAAAGAAATACAAAGCGTATCAACTAACCTACTGGAAATGGGTTCTGTTCTTAGTGGTATTCTGAGATCCTCAAATTGCCACCCTGAGCTGAGCTGGATCTGTTGATCGTCTTCAAAGAAAACATGTGCCTCACTCAGTTAAGCACCGTAAAGCTGGATATCGTTGTTGCATTCAGAGAAGAAAATTTGCCATCGTCCATTAAGCACACTAGGCTTGCAATGTTTCTCTTTCTATCTCGCTTTCGACATAATATCATCATTTTATTTAGTGTCAGAAGCCGACAGACGAGAACATTTGTGTGGTTGGGCAGTTTTTTTGAACCAAATAGCCCGGCATCGAATGGAACATAGCTAGTCCCCGTCACTGCCTAACTTCAACATTATATCGTCAGTTTTCCATTAATAAACATCCAAAAGCATTGCTGGTTGTGGGTCGACACGTAAAGAACGCACTATGATTTTATTTAATTTAGGTATATTAATAATAAAAAAATTCCAAATTTATTTCCACTCAAGATTTACATTTCAATGATTTGGATATATATAGCTAATGGGTTAGATCGCAAACTAATTAAACTGAGAAGTTATAAATGGAAGATTATGAATTCAAATCTTCTTTTGATAAAAAAGACATATTGTAAATAGAGGTTAAAAGTACAATCACTGCAAAACACCTTTTCAAATCACTCCAAAACACTTTATTAAAATCAATAGGTTATAGAGTTATGCATAATTCAAGATTCAAGAGGATATATGTTGTGTAAAGAATTTAGTAAGACTATTGTTGATACACTAGAGATATTAGTGTCAAGGTTAAGTATCAAAGGAACTACACATATTATGATATTGATATGCACTTTTTATAATTCATATGAGGAAGAAGTTTAATTTTTACTTAACATGAAGTTATATCCTTTTAGTAAAATAATAAAATACTAAGTAACATAATTACAATGTTTATATATATATATATATATATATATATATATATAGATATATATATATTCTAAGTATTTATCTAAAAAATTACTGAAACTTAATTATTTTTTTCTTTTCAATGTGGGAAGTCCATATATTATCTATTTTACTAATTGATATGCCTTTCAACCAATTCAAGTTTTGTTATGTTCAAATAACTATTTGATATGGATATGATGGAATTTATCTTATCTTTACATCTTTGCAATTTAAATATTTTTGTATAATCATGGTTGCATTCATTTTTTATGACTTCATCTAATACAACTTTACCACCAATTTAGATACATATTAAGTTTTTATCTATCATGGGTTTATAGGCATCAAATTGGTGAAAGTGCAAACTTTTCCTCAAGTTTTTGCACTCTAAAAAAAGGTTTGCACCTTAAAAGATTTGATCCCTATTTACACATGATAGATCCATAGTTCACCTATAATTAAAATGGATGTATATTAATTGATATAATGAAATGACAATACAATTAAAAAAGAATTAAACAAGTGATGTAATAAATTTGTTATTAAAAAATTCTAAATACTACCTTCTACTTTTTCTTAGGAATCTAGTTGCGCTGAGAGGCGCTCTACAGCCCAGTATGGGGGAGATCTTGTAACGTTATGTAACGTTGTAATGTTACGTAACGTTACATAGATGTCGGCTATAAAAAACAAAAAATTTAATTATCTTCCAAAATAAATGTCGGCCACAAAACCAATCTAATATGGGTGAGATGTTGTAATGTTCCTACCTAACAAAATAATAAAAAATAAATAAATAATTTAATTATCTGCCATAAAAAAAATGTCATGCACATGGTTTTAAAACCATGTGCAAGGCCTCTTAAAAACCCATGGTTTAGGAGGGCCTTACAAATGGTTTTAAAGCCATGTGCAAGGCCTCCTAAACAACCCATGGTTTTAAAGCCATGTGCAAGGCCTCCTAAACAACCCATGGTTTTGTTGTACATGGTTTAGGAGGTAGTTGCAAATGGTTTTAATACCATGTGGAAGGCCTCCTAAATAACCCATGATTTTAGGAGGGCCTTACACATGGTTTTAAAACTATGTATGGGGGAGATGTTTTAATGTTTTTTTCTAACAAAATAAAAAATATTACATGCAGCCATAAATAGTATTAAATATTAATAATAAAAATATTATTTGTGAACCTTAAATAAAAAAATGTGCCTTTTGGTCTGATCACATTAAAGATGATAGTTGAGTGCAATACTTAAGAAGAGGTCTGCACCTCCAAATATTTGATCCCTCTTAGCGCTTGATAAAGCCTAGGATTTGGATCTATGTTGGTTATCACACAACTCACGAACTTATTAAGGTATAATTATTCATCCTATTTAGTGTGTATTATGGAGTATGTTTATTTTAAATGGGTTTCCACAAGCTATAAAGTTCAAATCACAAAACCAAGTATTAAAGGAACATATTGATCAAAGTAATGCATGGGCTTATTTCAATGGGATTTGCTAAGGGGATCCTCATATTTTTGGAACTAGTGTAATAATAGATGTAGATATCATCATGTTATATCTTTTAAAACTTGTTTAGAAAAGGAATCAAATAACAAGGTTGCATTGATAGATTTAAAATTATTGCTAATATTATCAATTCAAAAAGGTGTCTAAATATACAAATGTTCGGTAATTGTTTTACTGTAATAAACTAAATAAAACAAATTATTTTGAAATTTTTATATCTAAAACCTATTTATACGAAGTTTCAACTCACTTGGACAATTTTTAATTCAATGAATTTTCACCATGCCTGCTCAAAAATAAGAAATGAATGTCATAGCTAATGGTATTTCAAAAATTGGACTCCTCATGGAAGTATAACATTGCATAATTGCAAGGGAAATATATTGAATATCAAAATACTTCATTAAATGATCATGAAAACGAGGATATACAAAGTTCCATTAAACGAACATGAAAACGAGGATATACTTTGTGATAACTATATATAAAAATGTAAAATGATTATTGTTTAATCATTAGATTTTTAATAGCATTTGAGAAAACTTTTTAATTATTTATTTTTATAATGGTTTGAGCATGTGATCTTTTTTATATGTCTATTATGGAGAAGTATATAGGTGTGTCTATAATTGTTCTCCTTTCCAATGTAATGCATAAACACATTTTTGTTAGTTTTTCATCATTTCAAGTTAGCATTATGATCTTAAGATCTTTAATTGAGAGAATAACAAGCACGGCAATAAAACATAAGCACAACACAAGAGACAAGAGACATAAAGAATTTTCCTCGGGGAAACCATAAAGGAGAAATCCCCGCAACTTCTTTAGAGATAGAATCGGCACCAAAAAGATAAAACTAGAAAACAGTAAGATGATCTCCCGACAGCAGCAGTCTCTCTCTCTCTCTCTCACACTGAGAGAGCTTCTCCTCTCTCACTCATGCGCCACAATGAGTGAGTGTGTATGTATGAGAATGATAAATAGAAGGATCTCACTCTCTATTTATATTCTTCCATTCACTTGGAACCCACTCCAACATGTTGGCCTCACTTAACAATTACTTACTAGATACGACATCTCTAGGAGTGTCTAATAACCCTAGTGCCCCACCACTTGTGGGGACTTTGCCTCCTCCGACCAATAGGAGGGTAACACAATGGTGGGGACTATTGCCCCGGCATACAATGACTCACCTAAGGTCGAATTCACTAGGATAGTCTAATAACCCAAGGGCCCCACAACTATGGGGACTTTAACCCTTGACCAATAGGAGGGTTACCCATACTGACTTGACATGAATTTCTCATTATAGAAAATTCCCAAAATAAACATCGGGGTATGACATGACTCAAATACATTACAATACATCCTGAAATAAACATCGGGTTACAATACATAAGAAATATGGATGAATACATTCTGAAGTTACAATTACATCAACACTCCCTCTTAACTAGGAAGGTATTCTCTCGACATAATTTATCAACACAAGTATTCTTCTTTGTATCATCTAAATCATCGTCAACTTCTTGTCATATTCATCTTCAAGTCATCCTCATCTTTAGGTCATCTTCATCTGGATCTAGATCATCACTGGATCTAGATCATCATCACTGGATCTAGATCATCACTGGATCTGGATCACCACTGGATATCATCACTTGATCTGGATCATCACTAGACATCATCACTGGATCTGGATCATCACTGGATCTGGATCATCACTGGACATCATCATTGGATCTGCATCATCACTCGATTTAGATCATCACTGCTGGATCTGGATCATCACTCGATCTGGATCTCTCGGAGTCATCATAACTGGATCTGGATCATAAATCGATCTGGATCTCATCTGGTCATCATCATGTGTGTTATCTCATCATAGAAAGTTCTACAGAGCCATCCTTCTTTCATGCTAGTTGTAGGTCTAGCCATCAGGTAGGTCTTCGCCCAACACTTATATATGACCTACTCGTCAGAAAGGCACGCCTAGCACTCACATCTGATCATGTAGGAACCTACAATCACATCAGAAAGGCCCAACACTCACATTCACCAGCATGATAGGACATCACATCACTAACATCTATGAAAAGGATTCAGCACTTATATCTAACCTGGAAGGAATTGAATCCTCTCACCATCACCAGAAAGGCTTGCACTCACATCTAACCTAGAAGGACTTGAATCCTCCACCCTCACCAGAAAGGCCCCCAGTCCTAGACTGAGCTACTTCGTAACGGACCAGGTGCCTCCATTCTCCCAGAGAATGGCAGTTTCCCTTATATCTGACCTGGTAGGAAAAAATTCCTACACCCTTACCAGAATGGCTTGCACTCACATCTGACCTGGAAGGAACCAAACCCTTCACCCTTGCCAGAAAGGCCCCCAGTCCCAGATTTAGCTACCTGGTAACGGACCAGGCGCTTCCACTATCCTGGAGAGTGGCAGTTTCCTGTACATCTGTCCTACTCGACAGAATGGCCAGCACTCATATTTGACATCGGAGGAACTTAATCCTTTAGCCATGACATAATGGATCAGCCCTTATATTTGACCTGCTTGTAAGAATGGCTCTCTCAGTCCTGGACTGAGTGTTCCTGGTAACTGACCAAGTACCTCCATTCCCAGAATAGCAATCAACACTCATATCTGACATGGAAGGAACCAAATCCTCTCACCATGACAGAATGGATCAGCCCTTATATCTGACCTACTTGTTACAATGGCTATGGGACTCATCACTTTCCCTTGGAGGAAACCTCGATCTGGAGAACACCAAGCTTCTCCCTGAAGTACTCAAACTTCACTCTAGCCAATGGATTCATCAACACATAAGCTATCTGCTCCTCCGTCACAACATACTGGAGCTTCACTACTCCCCTCTGCACCATATCCCTGATATAGTGATACTTGATCTCGATATGATTCGACTTGTCATGGAACACTGGATTCTATGACAACTTCACGCAACTATGGTTGTCACAATGTATACAAGTAGTATCCATCTGGAGATCAAATAAATTAGACAGTAGCTTCCGTAGCCATATTGCCTCATAGCTAGGTGAACAAGCTGTGACATACTCTACTTCAGCTATACTCAGTGCCACACAGGATTACTTCCTGCTAAACCAAGAGATCACACCTGATCCCATACTGAAGCAACACCCTAAAGTGCTCTTCCTATCGATGGCACTGCTTACCCAATTTGAATCAACATAACCCTCCAGGTTAATATTCTTATTCGCATCGTACTTGAGCCCATAATCAACTGTAACCCTTAGGTACCTCAGAATATGCTTTGCAACAATCAAGTGGACATGTCTCGGATCTGTCAGGAACTGGCTCAAGGTATTCACAGCAAAGCAAATATCTGGTCTTGTGTTCATCAGGTACATCAAGGACCCAATCATCTAGCGATACATCATAGCATCAACCATCTCTAATGGAGTATCACTTAATAGCTTCAGGTTCAATGCCATAGGTGTGGTCATGTAGTCCATCATCCTAAATTTATTCAAGATCTCTACTGCATGCTTCCCTTGTCTACACCTCCATTCCTAGAAAATAGTGCATCAACACATAACAGGAGCATCACTAGTCTTCTACCTTCAACGTTGAAGCAAAGGTTGGAATCTGCTTTACTCTCATTAAATCCTAGAGTCATCAGTTATTTTCCCATCCCGTCGTACCATGTTGAACCTCAAGATATTTTGTAGTCACACCCTCTGAAGCGAAGCATCATACTCCCTCTGTCTTCTGTGCTCTATGCACTGAAAACATTCTATACCAGAGTGACAACTAGCTTCATATGCCACTAGTATTCTATGTATCCATCTAGTGTATAGAATTTCATCTTCAACCTTGTAGCAAAGGTTAAGATCTTCATCAATGTCATCATGTATGTGTTTCAATTTTTACTGGCTGCAAATGTCTCTTCATAGTCTATGCCTTCTTTTCGTGAGAAGTCTAGTGCTAGGAGTCTTGCTTTGTATCCCACGATGTTTCCATCTACTGCATGATGGAGCTACAAACTTCCCTTCACGTATTGATACTACATCCTAGACATCATTCTTCTTGAACTGGTCTTCCTTTTCTTCTTGGTTACTTCTTCATGGCTGGAAGGTTTTGTATCAATGATGTTGCTATATTCGTCATATTATTCTTCATTTTGAAATGTTGTCACTTGTTCTTTGGAACAAGTCTCATTCTTCTTTGCTTGCAGGTGATTATGTATGCGGTCTTTCTTACAAGTCAAATGCATTTGTATGGTTAGAAATATTTCATAAGGAATATTTATACTGGAAAGTTCTTATGCGTAAATATATGATCATGCAACTACTTTAGCCAATACAACATTCATCCATATCTCACAGAAACTTTTCTAGATGCCTTCCATCTCTACCAGGACAACATTGAGATTGTGCACTAATCCAATATGTCAGCAAAGAGGTTTCATTCTAGATAAGTAGCAATGGAGAGTTGTATAGCACCATGAGCTACTTACCCATCACATGCATATTAGTAGTATATTGTCATTAATGCAAACATCCTATCATGCATAATACATCAACTGAATATAAACAAATGCATATGAAAACAATATCATGAAATGACAATTGAATACTTATCTTTATTTGTTTCATGGGTATACTCCTTGAGTCTTCAGCTTCATCGTCTTCTTCATTCATAATAGCATCATTTCTTATCCAAATTCTAAGATGGATAAGAGGTTCTTCAAGAGTTGATATCTTCATATTCCTCATCGCTTGAGGGATCTTCTTTCGATGGTGATATCTTGATCTTCAATTGCTCTCATCTGCTCTTCTCTTCTTATGAGTCAAGCATCTTCTTCTTCCCAGATTCTGCTGAAAGTATTCACTTCCTTCTGGCACACATTCCTCGCATGAATGAATCCCATGATCTTGGGAGTCCATTCAAGGTAGCTATCACCACTTCTACATTCCTCACTTCTTCTTTTACCGCTTCAAGTTGTTCTTTGATTTGAGAGACCCTAGTAAAGTATGATTGTATTGTCTCTGCATTATGGATCTTCACATTCTTCAACTGATTTCTTAAGGTCATATTTCGATCTATGTTCTTCCCTTCAAATAGCTTGGTTAAGGAATCAAACCTCATCGGTGTCTTTAGGGAATACACTTGTGGTACAAGTTGATCTGTGACTAAATCAACCATGATATTTTTGGCCTTGACCAAGTTCTTCTTGTGTAAGGCTTCTAGCCTCATCTCCCTCTGGAATTGGAACCTCTCTACTCATGTAGGTGTCCCATTCATTTTCTTTAGAGAGATCATATACTTCCATGCTTGGAAACTTCACCAAGCTTATCATCAAGCTGATGTGATATATCACTTTGAAATGAGAACCTCAAATGAAAATAGCAAAGGATTAGATCTTATCGATTTGAGGTGTCTTTCCTCGTTCTGGAGCTGGCTGATCTAGGGTTTGTCAGAGAAACCCTAATTTTCAAAACTTGGAATATTTCATATCTGATTGGATAGAAATATATATCTATTCAAATGGATCTATCCAAAGTACTCCTTTTCTGAAAATAGTGGAGGGAACCTCCCAGAATAGGAAGCCTTAGTTTTCCAATTTCTTTTGCAAAAATGCCTGTTACTATTTATATGATATCTCCAAAATTACAGCTCCTCTGTGTCTGAAATTTCACACTGTGGTAACCTCACATTTTCCTGATCCAACCCCATAGAGTTTCACCAATTGGGATTTATGATCCCTTTTCCAAGGTGACCTGTTACAGGACTATTCAGAACAGCGAAGTTGTACATCATGCCACGTGTCACTGGTTAATCTTCTGAGTATGATATTTAGATCATAGAAATTAAATTCCATGCCCTTTCTGTAACATCTTCAGGAATTCCATTTGGACCTCTGTAGCCCAAGATATAGCAATTCACCCCAGGTGTCCTATTTAGGGATGAATTCTGGAAGAGGCTGGAACCCTAACTTGGAGGGATCAGATATCATAGAATATAGTGGATCTGAGGATGAATTTTGTACACAGTGTTCATCATGATTTTATCTTCGGCCCCTAAAATTTTTCTCTCTTGAGCCTTCACCAATATTGGGATATATAAAATGTACCAAAACTTAGCAATTTTAGTATTTATGAGGAGTTTGACTTTCCCGGAGTTTCACCCAACCAAATTTATTGATCCAAGTCTCTAAACTTTGGTTTTTATGAGGAGAACAACCCTATTCTAGGCTCACTCAAAAATTCCTCTTCTGTAGAAAGCCCTAATTTCTGCATCGAAAATTGAAAATGCTTGGAATCGAATTCTGCTTCGACAGAAAGATGCGCCCTTCAATGGAGAGTCAGCCTCGCATACGTTTTCTGATGGATTGTGGAGAGAGACCCAAAAATTAAGAATCCCTAGCTTTTGTAGTAGCACAATGTCTTCTTCTCAGGTTAGCTCCGATACCATGTTAGTTTTTCGTCATTTCAAGCTAGCATTATGATCTTAGGATCTTTAACTGAGAGAATAACAAGCATAGCAATAAAACATAAGCACAACACAAGAGACAAGATACACAAATAATTTTCCTCAGGGAAACCATAAAGGAGAAAACCTCACAACTTCCTCAAAGATAGAATCAGCACCAAAAAGGTAAAACCAGAAAATAGTAAGATGATCTCCCAACAACAGCAGTCTCTCTCTCTCTCACTGAGAGAGCTTCTTCTCTCTCACTCATGCGCCCCGATGAGTGAGTGTGTGTGTATGAGAATGATAAATAGAGAGGCTCTCACTCTCTATTTATATTCTTTCATTCACTTGGAACCCACTCCAACATGTCGGCCTCACTTAACAATAACTCACTAGAGTCGACATCTCTAGGAGTGTCTAATAACCCTAGTTCCCCACCACTTGTGGGGACTTTACCTCCTCCAACCAATAAGAGGGTAACACAATGGTGGGGACTATTTCCCTGACATACAATGACTCACCTAGGGTCAAATTCACTAGGATAGTCTAATAACCCAAGGGCCCCACAACTATGGGGACTTTAACCCTTAACCAATAAGAGGGTTACCCATAATGACTTGACATGACTTTGTCATTATAGAAACTTCCCGGAATAAACATCGGGGTATGACATGACTCAAATACATTACAATACATCCTAGAATAAACATCGGGTTACAATACATAAGAAATATAGATGAATACATTCTGAAGTTACAATTACATCAACAATTTTCAATGCAATTTTGTTATTTGTAATGGACTGTGTGAGAGAAATTTATTTGAGGTTATAAGTTAGAGTTATGGTGGATTTCTCATTATTTGTTGTTTTTTTCCTTTTTAAGAGAGTGACTTTGTATGACTTGCCACATGTCTAGTTTTTTATCTTTTTCTTAATTTTTTTATAAAAAAAATTGTTTGTCTTATTTCTTATGTATTAGGTGACAGTTAATTTATATCTTTCCAACTTTAGATATAAATATTTTGCTCAAAAACACTCTTTTGAGACTAGTTTTTGGACTAGTGAAACCCTTCAACTTTCATGATAATGAATTATGTAATTATAATACCCAAGGACCTAAATTTTTTACCGTGGGTACTATGAAATGTCTGATAAGTCTCCTCAAAATTTACTTATCTAAAACACCAAAAAGGCTCATAGAGAAATGGCTCTGATACCAAATGTTATGCATCAAATTCACAAAATAACATAAAAACAAAAGGAAAGAGTAGCCCAACACCTTGAGTATGAAATAAAAAGAAGAATATAAAGTTTTTAATAGGGGGGACCTTTGTTTACTAAGGGAAATTTAGCCCATGAGTTATTTTTCCATGTTTTTTTTCAAAAATAGATTAGTCAATTTGCATTTTTTGAAGCCCTATTTCGCCCAATGTTAATGGGGTAAAAATTTTCAAGCTAAAAATTACCAAATTATTATATGAACTATATAAAATCCTTATAAATTGAATTTTTTTAGAAAACATTGCCAAATATTTTATAATTGACATTTTAAGAATTGTTAAGATTCGCCAAGGTTTACACACTTTTAAATAAGTATAGGTCCTTAAAAAATTTCCTTGTTACAATATATCAAATGCACAAGGTGAGATGAGATGATCAATAAATCTACATCGCCTAGGTAAATATAGAAGACAAATTATACAATTGAAATTATGTTCCTTAGTAACCAACAAAGAAAATACTGATATAATAATATCAATGTAATGCCACAATATATAGGGTTTAACATGTCATGCATATTACATGACACACAAAATTTCCAAAAAAAGTTAAGCAATATATCTATAATAGTAAAAAATAAATGATAACTATATATTTACTACTCAATATCAATTTAGAGTTGAATAGTTTTTCATATGAACTTTGTTGGCTCCTTCAGTTTTTGATGGACCATAGTCACAAAATATTGTCTGGAAAACAAGGTGAAATTTGTGGAAGCTGTTGAAGATTAAACTATATTGGATTCACTTCTATGACTATAAAATCACAAATCCAGAAGACATAAACACATTGAGTGATAAGAGCATTTCTCAAGCAACAAGCCAAAGACAATGCATTAGCATACTCTAATTTTGGGGTTTTGTATCTAGGTCATGGGATTTTGGGTTTTTGCCAATTTATTAATATCTGCAATGGGTCATTATGTAGACTAAAGATGACAGTTGTAAATATGATTGTATGAATTTCAATGAAGATCATTGAATTAATAAATACGAAGATTCGTTATTCATGAATGTTATGGATGTGATTTGTTGTTTCTAATATTTTCTTTATGATGGTTGCATATGCATCCTTATGAATATATGATAAATTCTTGTTATAGAATTTTCTACGAATGAAACCCCTATCGGGTTACCCTTGAAGTTAACCATACTCATCTCAAACAGGTCTAGGAAATTCTTTGAGTGATTCCTTCTCCTTTAGGAGATTGAATATGTCAACAAACTAGACTATAGTGGCCCTATTTGTTGGCACATGCACAAGGACCCTGGTCTAATTTATTTTTGCACCAACAAATGTTTCTGTTGTGGAGACATGGTTTTTATCAGGATACAAATAGTTACATTTCTACATTAATTTTTAACAAAAGGATCCAGGATTGGTGGGAAAATAGGTTCAAAGACTTTGTATTATAGGTTGTTGAGTTGTGAGGGCAGGATCCATAAAATATTAGATAATATATATGTTACAAAAGACTACTATTTTAATCAGTATGAAGTTATGTGGGTTGATATCCCTATAAAATTATTTTTGTGGTTCAAAAGAGCCATGGAAACTTGAAACACAACAATCGAAAACAAAGAACTATACATTGGACTCAAGAAGATATAGTAACATTTCTAGATACTTCATTAACTAGGTATGTTGACTTCTTGGTAGAAATTAGTTTGACATTATATATTATGCAATTTTCCGTGATAAATACCCAATATGTATCCAAAGTAGAATATCTCAAGAAGGGAACAAGAGGAGGACTATTGAAGGAATTCCCATTGTGGATGAAGTTTTGGATGGTTGAATACATATTTTTTCCAGTTAACTTGATCATAATGGATGACTAGAAACAACGTTTCAGTGGGGGAGTGGTCGAGGTGATGTTGTTGAGTTGTGGAAAGTAGGGATTCCATGCAATAAGGGGAATATATAATAATGACATTAGGGATGATTTGGTATCCATAAGATCAAGAATCTATGAAAAGTGGTGGAAGAAGAAGATGAGAAAAGTGAAGAAAATAAGTGTGCAATTAGAAGAAATGTTTCTAAATGGAGAAAATAGCAAGGAGAGTGTTGGGTTCTAATACATATTATAGTGATCATGCATGATGATTCTTATAATTAAATATATAACAAAATTAACAATGTCACAAAAAAGAGTCACACAAAGTACACATAAATTACAATGATAAAACCTCTATAGGGGAAAACTAGAGAAAGAGTGAGATTTACCACTCACCTATTAACAACAACAAATTACAATATCATTATAGCTCAAGCACAAATTCACTAATATTGTTGTTATGGAGAGAAAATTATTATGTCTTGAGGTAGACCACAATAGACTAAATGACACCAGAAATCAATCCATTCCAATATACAAGAGAAACAAATGCTGCTAACACTAATGGATACAAAACATACCTTATTCTGGACGGTTGATGTAGATCCCCGTTGAGATTTTCCAAAACGTTTGTATTTATAATTGACTTTGAACAACAAAAAATTAGACAAGCATGCTATATATCAAAGTGTTAGGCCTACTCTAGCATATATAAAACCATTATGTATAAACAAATATAACTACATCCATGGAAAAAATATTAATAGTTATATACATGTAATGGATGAGAAATGGATATTTATATTAATAAATAACATACATAGAAAAATGACAAACTCTGTCAGCACCTCGTTGAAATGGAGAAACTGAGTCCTCCACCTAGGCCTCCACCACTTCAATAATCCATATCAATGGAAATCTTACAAGGAAATGGAAAGATTGGGAAGAGCAGCAATGTGTGCTCTAAAGGGACAAAGGGGCGTAGAATCAAGCATAAACATGTGAGGTAACAATGAACTATGGTTTCCTTTCTCTCCAAAATTATCCTCCTTCAATGCATCCAAGAAGCTCAATATATAGCTCTCCAATGGACAATGGAGGGTTGATTCGAAGTGATTTCTAGGAACATGGAAGGCCAAGAGTCAAGTTATTTGGGAATCACTGAGGAAAAGTCCAAAATGTTTTTTCATGTAGATTTCCTGATGTACGTGGTTATTAGCTTAAAAGCTACATGTACACATGAGTATTAGCTTAAAAGTCATGCATACAAATAAATAGGTGTTTTTTAGGTATTTTCTTGGATCATCAAAGTGTAACTTGAGCAAGGGGGATCCAAGGAGTTTGCAGAGGGACATGGAAGGCCATAAAAGTGTGACCCACCAAGTGTCATGAAATCATCTATAATAGATGTCCCCTAATGTGTGAGGTCAGAGGGGTAACATGATGGTCAAAATACATTATATCCATCCTAGAAGTGGAGTAATGAAGACCTAGGTGGAAGAACCAACCACTCATTAGTACAATACAATGATAAACCTCAGCATGTGACTGCAAATATACATGTAGCAGTCCCATATACATAAGAGTACAATGGCCATGAATAGGAATGAGATAGAAATGTCATGTGTGGTCATCGACACATACAATATACAATGAATAAGATATCCATAGTGGATGAAGATATCTGATAATATACTGGAATCTGCTCATGAGAGATGAAATCTCATGAATACTAGCATGATCAAAGAGGTAGCATATGTGGAATGCCACCAAGCTTGGAGGTCTTCTATACAAACCGCTACGAGTACATGTCCCATAATGTGAATAAAGGTGTCTAGGTCAAACATGATGGTCCATCGTCTCATTATCGGTCATTGATGTATACCGTAAACAAACATGAGATATCCAAACAATAATGATAATGGAAATCAAGCTACAAAGTGCAATATAAAAAGTGTGAATAGATGTGTTGAGGTCGAACACTAAAAGGAATCCACCGATTATGGGACATTGATGTATTCCAAAAAATTTCGATGGTGAGAGGACCTACTAGTGATGATTGTAAGTCTCAAGGAACTCAATGGACTCTAGACTCCTATTCCAGAATAAATGATCTGGATTCGATGGAATGGAATCCATTGGAAGGAGTGCATTAAGGCATCCCCCATCAACCAACACGAGGTACTCAGCAACGCTGTATAATTTGGAAGAACTCGAAAAAACAAGCCTTGTGCACGAACAAGTAACTGTATCAAGAATCCATCGAACACTTAAAAGAATCCATCGATTAGGGGACATTGATGTATTCCAAAAACTGTTGGTGGTGAGATGACCTACTAGTGATGATTGTAATTCTCAAGGAACTCAATGGACTTTAGACTCCTGTTACAGAATAAATGATTTGGATTCGATGGAATGGAATCCATTGGAAGGAGTGCATTAAGGCATCCCCCATCAACCAACACGAGGTACTCAGCAATGCTATATAATTTGGAAGAACTCGAAAAAACAAGCCTTGTGCATGAACAAGTAACTGTATCAAGAATGGATGACATGCAAAGACAAAATAATTGAGGAATGACCAAATCAGGATAAAAATTCTTTAGAACAACATAATAAGGAAAATGGTGAATGAAGTAGGAAGCATAGACTCTAAATGCCAACTGGGACAACTCAGTGACACAGGAGGCATCAACAGAGGCTCCATAGGGACTGGAAGCATAACCAGTCGATGGAGAAAACTCATAATAACAAGTACATCTTCTAAAGTAATACTAATAACCCAACCAATGGATGTGATATACAGTGCTCTATTCAAAGAAGACATGACTCGATAACTACCAAAAGTAATATCATTTCCCATCTGGATTTTTATGTTTTTAAATTTTTTTGTACTTTTTTAGATTAGAAATCTTGAAAAGGAATAAAAGTGCTTATAGCGCATATCTAGGAGGAGACTAGTGTCGCGAGCAAGAAAAATAGTTCCAAGTAGGGGAACATACCTATGCTCAATGCAAGTAAGCATGTGCAGGATGAGGACACTCGGGGAAGGTCTCCTCTTGATAAGGGATGACCAGTTGCAAAGTATATATAAAAGGATCTTGTTGGCTAGGATTGAGACATGCTCAGGCTATGTGGCTTATAACTCTAAATCAGGGAGTCGACATAAAGCTCAATAAGGAAAGAAAAACACATGAAATGCAATTAAAAATTGATATAAAAGGGAGTCCCTATGGGAGATGGCCATCATAAAGCTCAAGAAGGATATGAGGCTCTTGATCAAGGACATGGCATGACTACAAGGAAATCCCAAACCTAGTGGAGGAATCTTGGCATGGGTACCAAATTGCAAAGAAGGATCTAAAAAGGGAACCCATGTATAGGAAGGCTCTACCACTTACATAATGAAACTTCTAATAGCAGTATGAAGGTTATGTGACATTACGAAGTGGGCTCATACCTATAGTCAAGGAGACATGGTCATAATGAGATGCATGATGCAAGCGGAAATGTGATCCTATCCTATATTTTAGTTCAAAATTATACCTATCATGGGAATGAATGGGTCAAGAATCGGAGAGAGTGTACAAAAAATGAACCTACATGACAATAATATTAGTCCAAAACAACTAGAAATAATTAGTAAAGAGTCCAAACTATAGGATATAGGGAGGATTGATCATGACAACTGCATTCAAAGGAAACAATGCGATAGACGATGGGACATAAGAAGGAATGTAAGGTGTAGACCCAACATTCACGTATCCACTACCACCCCCATGAGAATGAACACTGGTGTTCATATTGGGTAAAGGGAGTGAAAATCCTCCACAAATGGAGTGTAGGGTGGAATATGACCACTCCCAAATCTATGATCAAGGTAAGGGGTTGTGGTGCCCCCCAGTACAACACCAAGGTTCACACTAGGACCTCGAGGGGGTGATGGGATACTAGTAGTGATATCAAGCATGTTGAACATGAAAGGAATTGAACTCAAGAGAAGATAAGTATACTCAAGTAACCACGATCCTTAAAGAAACTAGTGCGCAAAGAGCACACTCCTAAGAAAATATAAGCCAAGTGCAAGCAATCCAAGGGGAGGATAGAGCTCCCAAATGTAGCAGGTATGTCTCTCCTAGGAGAGGCCTAAGACTCCCATACACTACTAGAGAAGGTGCATAACCAATTATAGTGGCCCTCAGCTTCAACGCATAAAGCGATTGTGATGTCTGGCCCCTACCTAGCCAGGACACTCATAAAATAACCTCTACAAGTACCCCCTGCGATACCTAGGTAAGGAAAATAAGCTCACCCAAATATAGCCAATGCACGGGAGGACAGTCATAGGAGGGGTATACCATATGGGAAGGGTAAGAAATCCTGAAGCACGAAAGAACCAAAGGTACCTCAAAATCCCCTATATACGACTATGATCCTGGAAATATATCCAGTGTTGCACAGATAGTGGGAAGGGGATATCCCCACTGCAAATCTGTATGTTTCCTCATGCTTAAATCTTGTGTAACATGAGCCTCCTGAGAATACTAATTATAGGAAGGATTTCACTCTCTCACCTGGACAGACACCTATCGTGTTTTGTTTAGTAATGTTGGAGAAATTTACTCACAAAAACCCGTTCCAAGACTCTAAAACCTAATCTTGTTGATGTACCATATCAAAGAAAAATGTGTAATTCATTTTAAATTAAGTGTTGATTTTAGGGGATGTGATTACTCAATGGAAATGACCATGCATCCAATGATGTTATGACTCAATAGTGAAAGTAAATATGTACACCTAACAAACAATGCCTAGTGCAATTATGTCTTTAAATGTGAAAACGGGGTATGCCACTACATGAGATGCATATTTTTCCTTCAAATGATAATGCAACCATTCCTATATGAAATCCTGATTACAAATCAACTAAGAAAACCTAATGCAAGTACTATTCAAATGCAAAAATGCATGAACATGTCAAAAAAAATATTTTTGTATTTTTGAAATAAATAATATGTAAATGCAATAAAAAGACTCTACAACTCCCAAACCCTACAAAAACTATCATACAACACCGAAGAAATAAACTCGGATAAAAGAAATCTAGTGCACTAATATCAAAACAAAAAGGAAAGAAGATGATAAGAACTACTTCTAACTAAGAAGCAAATAAAGAAAAGCTCTCTGGTAAAAAATAGAGGTAGTAGACAGACACCAACAACACCGAGGAAGTGTCAGCAACATTAAAACTTCACCCAACACCTCTCAAACATCCAAATTGCATTCAAAAGAGAAGCATACGTGACTGTTTGTAGAAAACCTATGTTTATATGCGGTTGTTCAAAGAAAACCCGTATGAATACACATCTGTGAGGAAAAAACCTATGTATAGGAAGAAAGAGGGGGTAAAACGATAAGCCAATACCTAGATTACTTCAATAGGACACTAATGGGAAAAAATACTTCTAGACCTTAGACAGAAATACAGAGAAACATAGAGCAATTTAAGCACATTGTGCACCTAATCCTTAAAGAAAAACAAGGAACCTCCCCAACAGAGTCGCCAATTCTATTACATAGAGAAACTTCCTATGGCTTGGGGTAGACCACAATAGACTAAATGACACAAGAAATAAATCCATTCCAATATGCAAGAGAAACAAATGCTCCTAACAGTAAAGGATACAGAACATACCGTATTCTGGATGGTTGGTGTAGATCCCTGTTGAGCTTTTCCAATACTCTTGTATTTATAATTCACTCTCAACAACAACAAACAAGACATGCATGCTATATATAAAAATTTTAGTCCTACTCTAGCATATATAAAACCATCATGTATAAAAAAATAAAACTACATCCATGGAAAAAATATTCATAGTTATACACATGTAATGGACGAGAAATGCATATTTCTATTAATAATAAATAGAGATAGAATAGTGACAAACATTGTCGTCACCTCGTCGAAATGGAGAAACTGAGTCCTCCACCTAGGCCTCCACCACTTCAATCGTCCATCTCAATGGTAAGCTTACAAGGAAATGACAAGCTTGGTAAGAGCAACAATGTGTGCTGCAAAGAGAGCAGGGATAATTTTTGGGGCGAAATTTAGCCCATGGGCTATTTTTAGGGGGTTTTCTCCAAAAAAAGATTCGCCATTTTGAATTTTTTGAAGCCCCGTTTTTCCCAATTTGGATGGGGTAAAATTTTTCACCCTAAAAATCGCCAAATTATTATATAAACGATATAAAATCCTTGGATATTAAAATATTTTTGAAAAATATTGACAAACATTTTCTAGTTTGTGTTTTAATAATTGGTAAGATTCGCCAACATTTATACACTTTTAAATAAGTATGGCTCCTTAAAATCATCCTTGAATGGGACAAAGGGATGTAGACTCAAGCATCAACAAGTGAGGCAACAATGAACTATAGTTTCCTTGCTCTCCAAAATTGTCCTCCTTCAATGCATCCAAGAGGCTCAATATATAGCCCTCCAAAGGACAATGGAGGGTTGCGTCAGAGTGTTTTCTAAGAATATGGAAGGCCAAGAGTCAATCTATTTGGGACTGATTCAGGAAAACTCCAATTTGTTTTTAATGCACATTTCCCGATGTATGCTGGTATTATCTTAAAAGATGCATGTACACACGTGTATTATCTTGAAAGTCATGTATACAAATAAACATGTGTTTTTTAGGGATTTTCTTTGATCATCAAAGTATAAATTTATCAAGGGGGGTCCAAGGAATCAGCAAAGGGACACAAAAGGCCATAAATGTGTGATCTACCAAGTGTTGTAAAATCAGCTATAACACTTGTACATGTAGTTTTACTTTACCATACATAGCCTTCTAACTTAGACTGTATTTATAGATGCAAGTACATACACTAGCTCGTGATGACCAAGTTAATATAACTAATTGAAAATTAATGGAGGTTCCTAAATTTCTAATGAAATGTGGTTATTTTTTATAGTCAACTTGACTACATCAACCATAGTCAATTACCCATTAAGCCTTTTGTTATCCAATTGTTCATTGAACTGATTCTTTATTTGTACTCATTGACTTCCCCATCGATTAGTCATGTCCAAATACTAGTGAACTACAATAGTCTTCCCATTCACTAGACTTATACCATCTATTGACTTCAATTCTAATCGAATTGTTACCATGGATCATTTTAGGGGCTATATATAGTCCATGGGCTGCATTAAGGGGGTTACAAAAATTTAGTGGGCTATTTTATTATATGGAAAGGGTATTTTCAGCTAAAATATATTCACCCAATATTTATTAAAGAAAAAATAAATCCAAAATGAATACACTCCCATGTATTAATGCACAAAATGAAAAAAAAAACTATTTTCGATGTAGCAAAATATCCCTCCAATCTATCTTTCACCCCCAATTTCTAGAGAAAATATAGTGAAATCACTCTTTCGCCCCCAATTTTCAGTAATGGAGGAACCCAAGGGTTATTTTTCCCTCCATTTTTTGTTGTAATTTAGGCATATGGTTTCATTTGTCTGTATTTTTAGTCAATTTCATGTGACACCTTCTTTTATCCCTTGATTTTTCAGTATTGGAGGGAAAATCACAGACTATATTTTTCTAATAAAGGCTACAATGATTCACAGTTCACCCACATTGTATTTCACCTGTTGTTGTAGCTGCAACATTTTCCCAAATTTTTTAAAATTTTGAACCCTCCTTGTAAATTTTATCTTGCCTGGATCTATTTTGGATTGCTGAACTTTGTTGTTGCTTTGCTACTCTTTGAGGTTGAATTGAGTTAAATTGTTGAATGACTATCTTTATCTACTGATGCCAATGACTTGAACTTGATGCTTTGACTTATGGATGATTTCCTTTTTCACTGTCGGAAGCTTATCAAATTGTGAATCGGGGCCGTAGTAATCTACGCAGCCGCCGTTGCGGGAATTAACTAATGAATGACTCAATCTAAAGCCATGTTTTTCACCGATGATTTTTTTTGTTTTATTTTATTTTGGTGTTTTTTGTTTCATCACCATCAGAATAATAGTCCTTTGTGTTCCCACCATTTCAGATGGAAGATTGCAAGCATTCTGACGAAAGCCCTTATCCTTGCTGATTCCGTGAGTTTTAAAAAAAAATGATTTGTTTTTTTTTTTCCGCTATCAAAACTATTTTGGACATTTGATTGGGGACTAGTCTTTTGCTTCGGCAATACATGACCTTGCCATTGTTTCAATCACCAAAGGTTTTATGTTTTTCGGGGTTCGTAGTCTAATTGTGTTCCGCTGATGCGGCCCCTTAGTAGATTAACCATCTGACATGTAGTTGTTCAGTTCGTCGATGGTTTGTTTTATTTTTTCCGATGGTTTGTTTTGGTTTTATCCGATGTTTACTGATCTGCGGTACCCTTAGTCCATATGACTTTCATTGTTACAGCTCCTCTTTGAACTAGCCATCTAATGTCGTAGTGGTTCTGAGGTCCGAGGCTGCAGTTTAGTGTTTATTTCTCCAATATGCTCTGTTGCCGCAGAGCCCATAGTTTGTCCGTCACCCACTGTTGCGGCTCCTTTTTAAACTAATCTCCCGATGCTTAGTTTTCCCATCGGTGAGGGTTTTTCCTGTCGTTTTTTGTGTGTTTTTACCTTATTTTATGGACGGCGGAGGTTTCATATGCTTTTATCATTTTGGGGTTTTCGCGATGAGAGTGCAGTACAGGGACTCACTTTTGATGATTAGTTTTACTATTAGTATGGTTTACATTTTTTGAAAAGATGCAATCCGAATTAACGATGAACTTTTCATTTTAATTGCAGACAGACTTAGAAGATTCTCCAGACCCAGTTTGATGATTATTGTTGCGAAGAAGGACAAAGCAGAAGGGAGTTGGCTGAAAAGTGATAGGAAGAGATGTTCTGAGATCAACGAGATCTTAAAAAGGACAAATAAAACACAAAGTGAAATCGATAGTAGCAAAGGCCTAGGCTTGGAAAAGATTCATCGGTTACCAATCTGGTCCCATTTTATGAAGTACTCATAAGTCTTAATCCAAAATGTAATGCATTATATGAATCATGAGCACTCACAAAAGGACAAAATTGTGATATTAAACGATTGGGGGAGCCCAAAGGTCACTTGGTGGGGACAACCCAAGGGTTTTGCTGTTTTGTTTAAATATAGGAAAGTCAGAGGGAATAAAGGAATTTTTCCCAGTTAGACTTGTGAGAACATGTTGTAAGAAGAACTATTTCCTTTTTCAATAGATAATTACAATTTTTCCTGTTGGAGAAAGCTTTGGTGGAATGTTCAAATGCTGTGCAATGGATGTTGTTGAAGGGGAACTATTTTGTTTTCAGCTTTTGTCCATTAACTGTGAGATCGTTCTAACTTGTTGAACCTATGTTCTTGTATGAATGCTCTGTAGTTTATTTTATGGAATTTCCACTATGAGTAATGAATGTTTTTCATAAACAATGAGCTATCTTGTTGTTCATCTATCTATTCATGTTTATGTGTTTTGAAATAAATAACAGCTAACTGTGATTTTTCTTAATGCATGAACAATATTACATTACTCATTAAATGATAATGTCGCTCCCTAGGGATAGTTTAGTTAAGTTAATTTTAGTTTTCTTGCTGTGTGTGATTTAGATGCAAGAGAGTTAAGACAAGAGGTAAGAACCTACACATCACATTGTGACTGCTCCTCGTATTCTCTATCAATCTGCATTTTAGATAGGCATTTGCATCTCATACTAAAAACTAAAAACTAAAAAATATACATGGTGGACTGGGCCGTGACCGATAAAACCCTTTATTTTGGTTACTTGACCTACGGTAGCCGGACCACAAGCTAGACAGATTCCCCATACCAAATAGTAACGGGCTAGTTGGGAACGTTTACTGGGGAGAATCCCTTGCTGTTGTCGCCTGCAATTTTCCAGGCCTCAACAATTTTTGGTGCTAGAAGGAGGGCCTCCAGTGCATGGCTAGCCGAGGAAACCCATTTCCTCAAAATTAATCCACCAGTGATAATTTTGAAAGCAGTTCATTTCTCAATTTGATTCCTGAAGAGAAAGGTAAAGAGCATTTGTATTCTGTAAACAACAAAGTAGTTAATGATCTGAGAAGACATACTAGGGCATATGTGAAAAGTATTGGAGGATTACCGATTATCCCTGATTTACCTAGAAGAGAGTATAAGAGAAAATACCATCCTGTATTGGAAGACTCAGTTTTGGTTGGAGATTTGGAAGAATTAGTAGAAACAACCTTGCAAGAAGTTGTTCAGCATTTGAATTAAGTGGGCCCAAACACACCTTGTTGTTCACCTGTTCATACTCCCATTCATTCACCACCTCACTCTCCACCCAGACTCATGGCAAGAATAAATGCTAATCAGCCACTTAACCCACCAAATCCATCACCTGCTTGGAAAGCCATATCACCTTTAAAACTAACACCTCCTTTGCATGACTTACCTCAGGATTTTGAGAAAATGCTGCCCAAATTTGACCCAAGTGAAAATATTTTAGTAGATGATCACTTGCAAAGTTTCTACTTGGCCATAGAAGGACTAAAGGATCGAGAACACAAAGATGTAGTCTGTAGAATTTTTCCACATACCCTTAAAGGAGAAGCAACCTCATGGTATTTTGGTCTGCCTACAAAATCAATCCCAGACTGGGATACTTTTGAAAGGATATTTAGAAGAAAATATGCATCCCAGAAGACTCATGCAGCTCTCATGAAAGGACTGTGCACTTTATAGAAAGAAAGAAAAGGAAAGGTGCATACTTTTACCCAAAGGCTTACTACTTATCTTAATAATTTCTCTGCAGCTAACAAGCCCTCTGATAAATTTCTAATTAAGTATTATACTTCAGCTTTGGGGCCTAACTTGGCCATGTTTGCAAAGGCTCAAGTTAAACCTACGTTATCAGAGACTTATGAAGAGGCTGAGAGAGTAGAAGCTAAAAAAGAAAGCATAGAAGATTATCCTGAGCAATCAGAAGAGAAAACTTTTGGTAAGAAAGCCTTATTATTTACTAAGCCCAAGGAAGAGCAGTAACATGACTTTGAAGGGATGGTAAAAATGATGCAGAAGCTATCTAACAGAATAATATATTTGGAGAAAGAAAAGGAAACTCAAAAATATTTTAATCCTTACTATAAGAGGAGAGAGGAAAACAATCAACAAAAACCTCCTCCACATAGTTCTGAATTAATGAAATTAATAGAGGTGGGTATGGATAATTTTTGCACCTTTCATCAGCATCCCCATTCTAAAAAAAATTTCCCTCAATGGATAAATTTGATGACATTAGTTATGAATCAGCTATTGGACTCTAAATTAACAGAATTTGATAATGAAGAAGAAAAGAATAGTAAACCCACAGAAAAACAAGAGGATGATGCTCTGGTTTTATGGGACAGTGTCTCACTTTTTGATACAGAAGATGAAGAAACAACAGAAACAAATGTGACAACAAGAAGTCAAGGCTTGTTAAGTAAAGACAGATCATTAATCTTGAAAATTAAGAGACTTCAAGAGAACGTAAAGAAAATTAAGAAAAGCACCATAGCTGATAAAATACCTGAATTGACCATTACAAGTCAGGATCCAAAGAAAATCAACATGCCTGTCAAGCCCATTGAAGAGAAGACTGATGATGTAAAAAGGGATCTCAAAGAGCATAAGATGGAGTATGACATTGTGGAAGATATTAAGAGGGCTAAGGAAAATATCTCGCTATTTGAAATGTGTAATATGCCTCAAAAGAAAGAAATATTGTTAAAAGCACTTGAGATACCTGAAGAAAAGCTTCCCACTGACAATAAACCGGAAGAAGAGGAAATTGGTGAAGCAAGTGTGGGAGGTAAGCCTAAATGAAAAACTCCACCATTTCTCCCAACTTTTGAAATTTTCAACCATAACGTACACAACTGTTTAGTGGACTCCGGGGCATCTGTAAATGTTATGCCACTTTTAGTCTACAAAAAGATAAATGGATAGCCTAAACCATCTACCCAGCAGGTTATTCAGTTAGACAGAACAAATGTGAAGGTAATTGGGGAAATGGAGGATGTTTTGATTCGACTATATTCAAATGAAAAGGTATGTTAGTTCATAGATATTGTAGTAGCAGACATACCTGAAGCTTATGTTTTGACTCAGCAAAGCTAAATGGGTATTTTGCTTCAGATTGGTCACATCTGTGGTTTCCTTATAAGGGAATTCCCAATCAAATTAAAGTATTAAGAGAGCCCCACATGAAGCATAATGTTACTCAGCTGGAGGGTAAGAATGAACCAGTGAATTCCGTATTGGGGAATTAATTCATTGAACTAGAATTGGGAAACTACCAAGAAGAAGAAGTTAGTGGCACACTAGACACATAGCCCGATCTCCTTCGGTTTTCACGGGCTGATGAATTTAATTGTAAAATAGTAGAATTAGTTTCAAATGTATTTGTTGATTCAAGTACAATAGAAGTAGATAGTTTTTGGATGCTTTTTTGTTATGGATCTAAAACTTTGGAAGGATCACGAGCTGGCTGTGTCCTGATTGATCCAAAGAAGAATAAACGTTTTCTTTCATCTATATTAGAGTTTTAATGTACCAATAACATAGCCAAATATGAAGCATTAGTTCAAGGACTAGGAAAAGCAATTGAATTGAAAGTAGAAAATCTGAAACTATATGGGGATTCTGAAATAATTGTAAAACAAATTCAAAAACAGATACATTGCATCTCACCTCATTTAAAATCTTATCAGAATGAAGTAAGGGATTTGCCGACAAATTTTTATGCATTTAATATTTTATCCATTTCCCAGACTTAAGAATGCAGCAGCTGACTTGTTATCTACCTCGGCTGCAAGGCTTGTGCCTACAAATAACAAGTGTTCTATTGAATTACTTTCCAGGCCTTTGGTTCCATACATGATTGCTAATCTACGAGTTTTTGATGATGATCAACAAATCTTGGAATGTTTAATGAATGATGAAACTTTCAAAGGGGCAATTATGGATGACAAAGAACACCAAGTTGAGTTAAAATTTGACAACTTCATTCCTAAAGGAGTCAGGACTTTAGAGTGGATGTTTGATTTAGATAGTAAGTTCAGAAGACTAGAAAATGTCAACACTCATAGCTCGTCTTTGCAATTCGAGCTGATAAAATTGGGAACTAAAGTTAAACCCAAATATGTAAATTTGGGAAAGTGTTGCTCCCCGGGTGAAAGAAATAAGTTCATTAGTTTGTTTAAATAGTACAAATATGTGTTTTCCTAGACATATGAAGAACTTAAAACATATGATACCAATATTATACAACACATCATTCCTATTAGATCTGGAGTCAAGCCTTATCAGCAACCTTTGAGGAAGATGCATCCAAAAATGGAGCCATTAATTCAGAGTGAAGTGAAGAAATTATTGGATGCCAAAATTCTATTCAAAGTTAGACACTCAGAATGGGTTTCAAATTTGGTACTAGTAAGGAAGGAATCTGGAGAAATCAGACTATGTGTAGATTTCAGAAACCTAAATTGTGTTTCAAACAAAGACAACTATCCAGTCCCGCCCATGGAACAGATATTGCAAATGGTTTTAGGTTCTGAGTTATTTTTGTTATTAGATGGATTCTCTGGCTACAATCAAGTGTTAATAGTGGAAGAAGATATAATTAAGACTACATTCAGAACAAAATGGGGAACTTTTTCTTACAGAAGGATGCCCTTCGGACTCATTAACGCTGGAGCTACTTTCCAAAGGGCTATGGATATAGCGTTTCGCGGTCTAATGTTAGTTTTTCAACATTCAAGCTAGAATTATGTTAGGATATTTAATTGAGAGAACAAAAAGTACATAAATCAAACACAAGAGACAATGAACATAGTGTTTTTCCTCAGGGAAACCATAAATGGAGAAAACCCCACAACTTCCTCAGAGATAAAATCAACACAAAAGGTAAAACCACAAAACAGTAAGATGATCTCCCAACAACTGTTAACCTTCTTCTTGTCTAGTCCCAATGTCTTCTTCAACGATGTTATATTCTAAATAGAGAGTCCAACTCTCTATTTATACTAATCTCGACATGACTAAAACCCTGCTAGGGCTAACCTCTACTAGGAGAGCCTAATAACCCTAGTGCCCCAGAACTGCGGGGACTTTAACCCTTAGACAATAGGAGGGTTACCCATAATGACTTGAAATGACTTGTTTACATTATTGATTCTCCCAATCGTAACATCGGGGCATGACATAACATCATAACATCCAAAAATAAACATCGGGTTACAATAGATAAGAAATACAAGTGAAATACAATCAAAATTTACAATTACATCAACACTCCCTCTTAACTAGGAAGGTATTCTCTTGATGCAATTTTCATCACTGGTCTTTTTCTCTGAATCTGCTCGTCATCTGCATCTCCAAGTCATCTTCATCTTCAAGTCATTTTTATCTTCATGCCATCTTCTATTCTGGATCTGGATCATCACTCGATATGGATCATCATCACTAGATCTGGATCATCACTTGATCTGGATCATCATAACTGGACATCATCACTGGATCTGGATCATCACTCAATCTAGATCATCATCACTGGATCTGGATCATCACTCAATCTGGATCATCACTGGATCTGGATCATCATCACTGGACTGGATATGGATCATCATCATTGGAATGGATCTGGATCATCACTTTATTTGGATCATCATCACTAGATCTGGATCATTACTCGATCTGGATCATTCGATTGGACTAGATCTGGATCATCACTCGATCTCGATCTCTCGAAGTCATCAGAACTAGATCTGGATCATAGCTCGATCTGGATCTCCTATGGTCATCATCATATGTGCTATCTCATGATTCTTCTTGTCATAGGAATTTCTACAGAGCCAACCTTCTTTCATGCTGGGTGTATGCCTACCTCCTCGTAGGTATTTGGTAGCCCTTACATCTGGCCTACTCATCATAATAGCAGTAGCCCTTACATTTGACCTACTCGTCAGAATGGCCAGCACTCACATCCGACATGGGAGGAACTTAATCCTTTAGCCATGATAGAATGGCACAACCCTTACATCTGACCTACTCATCAGAATGGCAGTAGCCCTTACATCTGACCTACTTGTCAGAATGGACAACACTCACATAAGACATTGGAGGAACTTAATCCTTTAGCCATGACAGAATGGCATAGCCCTTACATTTGACCTACTAGTCAGAATGGCGGTAGCCCTTACATCTAACCTACTCATTAGAATGGCCAGCACTCACATCTGACATGGGAGGAACTTAATCCTTTAGCCATGACAGAATGGAACAACCCTTACATCTGACCTACTCGTCAAAATGGTGGTAGCCCTTACAAATGAGCTACTCGTTAGAATGGTGGTATCTCTTACATCTGACCTACTCTAGAATGGCCAGCACTCACATTTGACATGGGAGGAACTTAATCCTTTAACCATGATAGAATGGCTCAGCCCTTACATCTAACCTACTCATCAGAATGGCTATGGATCTCAGCACTCATATTTGACATGGAAGGAACCAATCCTCTCACCATGACAGAATGGCTTAACCCTTACATCTGACATGCTCGTAAGAATTTCTACCGGACTCATCACTTTCCCTTGGAGGAAACCTCTATCTGGAGAACACCAAGCTTTTCCCTGAAGTACTCAAACTTCACCCTAGCCAATGGCTTCATCAACACATTAGCTATCTTTTCCTCCATCGCAACATACTAGAGCTTCACTGCTCCCCTCTACACCATATCCCTGATAAAGTGATAATTGATCTCTATATGCTTCAACTTGTCATGAAACACTGGATTCTCTGACAACTTCACACAACTCTAGTTGTCATAATGTATACAAGTAGCATCCATCTGGAGAGCAAATAAATCAGACAGTAGCTTTCATAGCCATACTGCCTCACAACTAGCTGAACAAGTTGCGACATACTCTGCTTCAGTTGTACTCAATTCCACATAGGATTGCTTCCTTCTAAACCAGGACATCACACTTGATCCCATACTGAAGCAACACCCTGAAGTGCTCTTCCTATCAATGGTATTGCCTACCCAATCTAAATCAACATAACCCTCTAGGTTAATCTTCTGATTCACATAGTACTTGAGCCCATAATCAACTGTACCCCTCAAGTACCTCAGAATATTCTTTGCAACAATCAAGTGAACATTTCTTGGGTCTGTCAAGAACTGGCTCAAGGTGTTCACAGCAAAGAAAATGTATGGTCTTGTGTTCATCAGGTACATCAAGGACCCAATCATCCGATCATACATAGTAGCGTCAACCGACATTGATGAAGCATCACTCAATAGCTTCAGGTTCGATGCCATAGGTGTGGGCATAGCCTTGCAGTCCATCATCCCAAACCTCTTCAATATCTCTACTGCATACTTCCCTTGTCTAAGGAAGATTCCATCTACACTCTGCCACACCTCCATACCTAGAAAATAATGCATCATACCCAAGTCCTTCATCTTGAACTCGCCAGCAAGCTTTCTCTTTGTATCAACAATCAACCTATCCATACCTGTCACAAATAGATCATCTACATATAATAGAAGTATCACTAGGTTTCCATTTTCAGCCTTGTAGTACAGGTTGGAATCTGCTTTACTCTTGGAAAATCCCAAACTGGATAGAAAGTTGTCAATTCTTCCGTACCATGTCCTGGGTTCCCATTTCAAACCATACAGGGCTTTCTTCAATCCGCACACATGAGACTCCCTGTCATGTGTCTCAAAATAGAGTGGTTGTTCCACATACACTTCCTCTTCCACTACACCATTCAAGAAAGTAGTCTTGACATCCATCTGGTGTATCTTCCATTTCATTACTATAGCCAGAGCAAGTACTAATCTGATGGAAGTGTATCTGGCTACAGGTGCAAAGGTTTCTTGATAATCTATTCCTTCTTTCTGAGAGAAACCCCGAGCCACAAATCTTTCCTTGTATTTTTCAATGCTACCATCTGTAGCATGCTTGATCTTGTAGATCCATTTGGAAGTTACAACTGAATTCCCTTCTGGTCTTGGGACAACATCCCAAACATCATTATTCATGATCTATTGGTATTCTTCGATCATAGCATCCTTCCATTTTTTCCGTTATGCCGCTTCTTCATAAATGGAAGGTTCTTTATCAATGAAATCACATAGTAAAGCTACATACCTAGAGCAGGATCTGGTCCTCTTTCTTTCCCTGTGATTCTCTTCTGACTTATGGTTTCTTACTGGAGAAGACTTATTCAGGATTCTTGTTCTCAAGTACTCTATGTGGAGTATGTCGGGCACCCAATATGCAAGTAGATTACTACTAACATATAGAGTGTACAATATTTATTGTCAACCCGGGAAAGTCTTGTAATTTCAAGGATAAAATGCACAGTATATGATTAAACACAAAGTCATTGTAATTGAACAATAATATCCCTTCTTCAACTATGCTCATCCCAATAATCTACGTAATCTCATTTATCTTCTAGACACTACAATCACAATTACCTTCTGCCATGCCTTGATCCAAGAATGGAAAACATCATATCCAAATTACAATTGCAAATGAAAGGAAATCCTATTCACATCATTGAATGATTAATTCACCTATCCAATCTGATTATCCTAGGAATCCATAAGCATAATCTAAATATCAATATAGGAATTCAAATAAAAAGATTGAGTTCGGCTATTGTAAGAAACTGAAGTGTGGGAATTAAATTCGGTAATCATAACAATAAAGACAAGTTGCAAAGATTCATGGGATTGACAACTAAAAGAATTGAAAATTCCTAATTTAACTCAGCAATCCCCGTGGAAGGCAGGCCCAGCCTTCACACAGAGATGCTGGCTAAACAGGCGTAAACCCTTAAATCAGAAGTAACTCCTTGTATTAAAAGACAGAGTAATCACACAATTCCTCCTCACAGCTAATACAATGAATTGATTATATGTTCAGTAACCCCCTGGCTTGAAACAATTCTCCATATTTATATCATGTGGATCATAACATCCTATCCTATTATGGGGAAGCCATGAAGATCTCTGATCTTCAAGCGCCCTAAATGACAATAGCTGTTACAAACGTGGCAAGATGAAAAATAGGAAACACAGGAAAACCATTAATCGCCCCAGGAGTGACGATATCTTTAGATTACGGCTACACACGAGTAGGAATGTACTATGGATCTCGAAATATGACGCATTCTATTATAGCTTCCTTGTCACAGCTTTATCCAGGATATCACACTGAAACCGCATTCCTTGGGTGATGATGGGATGGCTGGGGATCAGCTTGAGCAGTGAATATCCATCCTTTTCGAGACTTGTTCAGCCCAATATTCCTGCACTCCACTTATCTCAAAATACCTTTATAAACCATAATATGTTAGTGCATTGAGAGATACAAATCCTTCATTATCACAATCATAAGTATTAATAAAATAAAACAATGACTAGTCATACCTTGTTGGTTTGAAGAGTGGAGTGGGGATAACATGTTTAATTGATATGCTGAATGGGGTAGGATAGAACAAGAAGAGGTAATTAAGGGTGGTCAAAAGAGGCCATTTCTGGGCTCAACATCTCCCCCCAACTATCCTGTTGCATGTCCTCATGCAAAAACCTCCATCATTCTGAATCTGAATCTTCTACTGATCTCTGTTCGTGAAGAGAGGAGAAGTTGTAGGGGAACTCAGGAACCCCTTATTTATCTAAGAACCCTCCGTGAGAAATCCAATATCTCCAGCATCGCTGCTCCTCTTCCTTAGTTAGTGAGAAGTCCATCCTATATGGTTTTTCCAGCCACCAGATGAGGGGGAATTTAAATTTTAGACCCAACCAATTAGCCCCACATTCCCTCATACATCCAAGATAGCCCTTCACCCTGGAAAGTTCCTGTTCAAAATTCCTGAAAAAATAGGGGTCTCGGCTTCTAAGTATAGGAGAGGAAACCTGCCATCTGTGGTTACTTCCTTCCAATGCTGCTTGTTGATGTATGGAAATATGGTTGGTTCAAGTAGAAATAACTTCCTCCTGAAGTTCCATTATGTGCCGAGCCTGGATGGGATATGAAAGCAAACTCTTATACCGAGAAAGAAGAATACCAGGATTCTGAGGCTCACTTCGAACCCATAGGTTAGATTGAGCTTTATTGTGAGAAACGTTTTGAAAATACCTTTCCCACTAAGCATGATTTCTCACAAAAAAAGAAAAATCCCTCAACTGAACATCCCCCTGAAAAAGGGACAGGATTTGAATGGCAGTCCAAAGGGCAAGCCATCTCATGCAAATATAATTCACACAGCAAATTTTGATCTTCAAAATTACTTCCAAAAAATGTTTCCAATTTTTTTGCTGAGGTCGTTATCTCAAATGACCTCCCTTCTTTCATAGCTCTCAAATTATACCAAACAAACTATTCAAATAGGAAGACAGGGTAAGAATAAGAAGGCATCCTGGTGCCCAAGATTTCTTGAGAGAGAGCATACATATGCCTTTTTTCCCTCTACATAAATTGGAACTTTTTCAGCTCCCTCAAATTGCTCTGTAGCTCTTCCTCCCAAATTCTCTGGGTCATACATTCTTCTACCCATTTCTCCTCCAATCCCATGATAATATTTTTATGCTCGATAAGAGAAATTATCCCTCCCTGATATTCCTCCACCTTGCTCTTCCATTTGATTACCTCCATTCTCAGAATTGAGACTTCTGCTATAAGGTTCAGGATTTCCTCTTTATGATGTTTCTCCTTGTCCGAGTCCAGGTCGATGAAATTTCTAAGGGGCTCAGTCCTCACCTTGTCGCTTGATGTGCCCCATTGGGCACCCTACACATATGAAGCTATCTTGAGGGTTGCTGGTTCTTGTGTAACAGAAACCTTTTCTGGGCTTTCTTCAGCAACAACATCCACCACTCCTGGAGACATTGGGTCTTGTGTAACAACGTCTTATTTCTGAAGTTCTCTCGTGGAAAATTTGGCAGCTGATTGTGAGGATGTTGGTTCTTATGGAGCAACTTCCTCCTAAAATGAGGACTAATAGGGGCAACGAAATCCAGAGCCCATCTATCAAACGGTTCAACTACTGCTTGAGGTTGTAGAGGAATTTGATCTGATCTGTTGGGCTGGCCCATCCTTTGGCAGCTATCACAGGATTGAACATACCTTTTAGCATCCCTGAAAAGAGTTGGCCAATAGTAGCCCATCCTCAGTGCTTTGTGCCCTATCCTTTTGTCTGCAAAGTGTCCCCTACAAGGTTCATCATGACAAGCTTTCAGTATATGAAAGATTTCATCTTCCCTTACACACCTTCTAATCTCAAGATCAGGACCTGTGTAGAAGAGATGACCATTTACCCAACAATACCTGGCACTTTGCTGGATGATTTTTATCTTTTCTCTTTTAGACATATGTGGCAGAAGATTTCCTGCAACCAGATAATTAGCGACATCTGCATACCAAGGGGAATGAGCTGAAAGTGCAAATAGATGTTCATTTGGAAAAGAATCCTCAACAGGAAAATTATTATCACTGTTAGTGAAACGAGATAAAAAATCAGCGACAACATTTTCTTTCCCAAGTTTATCTATAATGGTAATATCAAATTCCTGTAATAATAAGATCCACCTAGTCACTCTGGAATTAGTGACTGGTTTGTTCATTGGATATTTGATGGCAGAGTGCTCAGTGTGCACAAATGTAGGATACCCAGTAATGTAATGTCGAAATTTATTAATGGAGTAAACAATAGCTAAGAATTCTTTTTCGGTGACAGTATAATTAAGTTCAGTAGGGGCTAAGTTTTTACTAATATAATAAATTGCATAAGGCACTTGACCATCATCCTGTCCTAAAACTGCTCCAATGGCAATATCAGAAGCATCTGAAGAAATATGAAAAGGTAGGGTCCAATTAGGTCCTCTTAAGATAGGAGTTGTGGACAGCTTCTCCTTAAGCTTAAAAAATGCTGTCTGGCATGCTTCACTCCAAACAAGCTGCACATCCTTCATTAACAAAGAAAACAAAGGAGAAGCAAGTTTGGAAAAAATTTCTATAAATCTTCGGTAGTATCCGGCGTGCCCCAAAAAACTTCGCACCTCTTTTTGAGTTGTAGGAGTAGGTATATTTTTTATCACCTTGATTTTTGAGGGGTCCACCTGAATGCCATTGGCAGAGATGAAGTTCCCCAATACTACCCCTTCACTCATCATCATATGGCACTTTTCAATGCTTAAAGAGAGTTGGGTCTGTTCACAGCGAGTTAAAACTTTTTTTAAGTTTTCCAATGCTTCCTCAAAATCCTTGCCGTAACGAGTAAAATCATCCATAAATATTTCCATACTATCATTAACTAATTCAGAAAATATGCCAATTACAGCTCTTTGAAATGTTGTTGCTGCATTACATAAACCAAAGGGAAGCACTCTGTAGGAAAACATTCCCCATGGACACGTGAAGATAGTTTTATCCTGGTCCTCAGGAGCAATCTGAATCTGATTGTACCCACTAAACCAATCCAGGAAGGAGAAGAACTTCTTCCCTGATAGGGTGTCAAGTACTTGGTCAATAAAGGGCAAAGGGAAGTGGTCCTTTTGTGTGGCTTTGTTAAGCTCCCTATATTTGACACAGAATATCCATTTACCATTTTTATTGGGTACAATTACGAGTGGGGAAATCCACTCACTGTCTGAAATAGGATATTTAAATCCTGCTTCCAAGAGTTTTTGAATCTCTTCCTTCACTATGTCCCTAAGATTGGGGTTCATTCATTGTTGATCCTCCATTAGATGGCTTCTGAGTTGTATCAAAGACATCATGTTCTAGCTTATCCCGTTTTTCCCGCCTGTTGTTCCTGCAAGATCCCCTGGAGTACCTCCTACATAATTCAACAATATTTCCAAAAGATTCCTTGTGGATATCCCCCTTTCCTATCAGGTTTAACATATCTAAACAATCATCCCTAATCCCACGAAGCAGGATTATCTTGAGCACATCTAACCCCATGTTCATCTGTCCAACTCTTTGCACGTTGTATAAAAGCCTTTCTACAAAATATTCCAGACTCTTGTCCTCCTTCTGCACCATTTTGGACAATTCTTCTCTTTTGTCCTTGGTGTTGTAGTATTCCTGGTATTTCTCCAGGAACACCTGTTTCATCCTGTCCCAATTAGCAATAGCTCCTCCTCCTAGGCTCATGAACCAGCGTAAGCAATTGTCCTTTAGAGTGGCAAGGAAGAGTTTTAGCTTTTGTGCATCGGTGATGTAATCGTAGCTGCGGCAGAGGATATCAAATTCAAAAAGAAATTCATCTGGATCTTCTGCCGCTTTTCCATGGAAGCGAGGCAACACCGATGGTGATATATTTTTCATAGGGGCTATCCCTTTTGGCTGCTGAAATGGGAATTGAAGTGTATCCAACGTCCCTTCAGGAAAGGAGTGATTTTCATGATGATAGTTTTCCCCCATTGCCTCTTACTCGTCATATTCGTGTCTGTTACTCATCTCTTCTTCTGTTTTCTCTTCTTCGTTTGTTTATGCATTCTTTTCCTCGTTCTTTTCCTTGTTCTTTTCCTTGTTCTTCCACTGATCAGTAATATTTTGGTGGAACTGCATCCACTCTCCTTCAGTTACAACCTTCCCATAAATGTGGTAGATCAGGCCTCTACCAGTAGGTCCAGTTGTACCAGCATTGTCCTCTCCTGCAGGGATATTTGAGGAAGTCGCGGCTGCTCGTGTGTTCTCCATTGTGGACCCTAACGCTGGCACCCCAGAATTGGCAGGGTTTCTTTTGATAGGATTTTCTTGATGGCGAGCCCTGGTGGATGAATCAGTCATGTCAACAAGATCATCAATGAATGTCCTTCTACCCAATTGTGGACCTCGACCGCGACCCAAGCCACCTGCACTATTAGTATTTTGTGGGGTTTTGGGAGTTGAAAGATGATCACGCTTTACCCTACTTGTATTCATGCAACCCAAATCATTACAGGAAAAAAAATAGAAAAGACTGACTAGAAACAATTACAAAATGAAACTAATGATGGTGTTTAATCTTTATCCTTCCCCAGCAACGACGGCAAAATGTCGGGCACCCAATATGCAAGTAGATTACTACTAACATACAGAGTATACAATATTTATTGTCAACCCGGGAAAGTATTGTATTTCAAGGATAAAATGAACAGTATATGCTTAAACACAAAGTCACTATAATTGAACAATACTATCCTCTGTTCAACTATGCTCATCGCAAGAATCTACGTAATCCCATTTATCTTCTAGACACTACAATAACAATTACCTATTGCGATGCCTTGATCCAAGAATGAAAAACATCATATCCAAATTACAATTGTAGATGAAAGGAAATCGTATTCACATCACTGAATGATTAATTCACCTATCCAATCTAATTATCCTAGGAACCCATAAGCATAATCTAAATATCAATCTAGGAATTCAAATACAAAGATTGAGTTCGACTATTCTAAGAAACTGAAGTGCAGGAATGAAATTCGGTAATCATAACAATAAAGACAAGTTGTAAAGATTCATGGGATTGACAACTAAAATATCTAACGATGAACAGAGCTGTTACAGTTACCACACGAATTGCATAAGAAATAATTACCTACTCAGTCGACTGTCACGCTATACCACTACAAATCTCCAAGGAATGCAATCACCGCACACTGTAAATCCACACTTGTACAGCTTCTTAAGAAAAGAATGAAATTAACATAACATCACATGAAAAATGAATTGAAAATTCCTAATTTAACTCAGCAATCCCTATGGAAGGTGGGCCCAGCCTTCACACAGAGATGCTGTTTGAATAGGCGTAAACGCTTAAATCAGAAGTAACTCCTTGTATTAAAAGACAGAGTAATTACACAATTCCTCCTAACAGCTAATACAATGAATTGATTATATGTTCAGCAACCCCCTGGTTTGAAACGATTCTCCATATTTATATCATGTGGATCGTAAAATCCTATCTTATTATGGGGTAGCCATGAAGATCTCTGATCTTCAGGTGCCCTAAATGACAAAAGCTATTACAAACGTGGCAGGATGAAAAATAGGGAACACAGGAAAACTGTTAATCCCCCAGGAGTGACGATATGTTTAGATTACGGCTACACATGAGCAGGAATGTACTATGGATCTCCAAATCTGACGCATTCTGTTATAGTTTCCTTGTCACAACTTTATCTAGGATATCGCACTGGAACGATATTCCTTGGGTGATGATAGGATCGCTGGGGATCAACTTGAGCAGTGAATATCCATCCTTTTTGAGACTTGTTCAACCCAATCTTCCTGGAATCCACTTATCTCAAAATACGTTTATAAACCATAATATGTTAGCGAATTGAGAGATACAAAGCCTTAATTATCACAATCATAAGTATTAATAAAATAAAACAATGACTAGTCATCCCTTGGTGGTTTGAAGAGTGGAGTGGGGGTAACATGCTTAATTGGTATTCTAAATGGGGTAGGATAGAAAAAGAAGAATTAATTAAGGGTGGTCAAAAGAGGCCATTTCTGGGCTCAACATCTCCCCCCAACTATCCTGTTGCATGTCGTCATGCAACAAATTCCATCATTCTGAATCTGAATCTTGTATTGAGCTCTGTTCGTGAAGAGAGGAGAAGTTGTAAGGGAACCCAGGAACCCCTTCTTTCTCTAAGAACCCTCTGTGAGCAGTCAATATCTCCAGCATTGCTGCTTCTCTGCCTTAGTTAGTGAGAAGTCCATCCTATATGGTTTTTCCGTCCACCAAATGAGGGGGAATTTAAATTTCAGACCAAACCAATTAGCCGTACATTCCCTGATACATCCAACATAGCCCTTGACCCTGGAAAATGCCTAGTCAAAATTCCTAAAACAATAGGGGTCTCGGCTTTTGAGTATAGGAGAGGTAACCTGCCATCTGTGCTTACTTCCTTTTAATGCTGCTTATTGATGTATATAAATATGGTTGGTGCAAGTATAAATCACTTCCTCCTGAAGTTCCATTATGTGCCGAGCCTGGATGGGACATGAAAGCAAACTCTTATACCGAGCAAGAAGAATACTAGGATTCTGAGGCTCACTTCGAACCCATAGGTTAGAGTGAGATTCATTGTGAGAAAAGGTTTGAAAATACCTTTCCCACTGAGCATTATTTCTCACAAAAGAACAAAAATCCCTCAACTGAACATCCCCTGAAAAAGGGACAGGATTTGAATGGCGGTCTAGAGGGAAAGCCATCTCATGCAAATATAATTCACACAGCAAATTTTGATCTTCAAAATTACTTCCAAAAAATGTTTCCAAATTTTTTGCTAAGGTTGTTATCTCAAATAACCTCCCTTCTTTCATAGCTCTCAACTTATACCAAACAAAATGTTCAAATAGGAAGACAGGGTAAGAAGAAGAAGGCATCCTAATGCCCATGAGTTCTTGAGAGAGAGCATACATCTGCTCTTTTTCCCTCTACATAAATTGGAACTTTTTCAGCTCCCTCAAATTGCTTTGTAGCTCTTCCTCCTGAATTCTTCGGGTCATATGTTCTTCTACCCATTTCTCCTCCAATCCCCTGATAATATTTTTATGCTCGATAAGAGAAATTATCCCTCCCTGGTATTCCTCCACCTTTCTCTTCCATTTGATTACCTCCATTCTCAGAATTGAGACTTCTGCTGTAAGGTTCAGGATTTCCTCTTTATGATGTTCCTCCTTGTCTGAGTCTAGGTCGATGAAATTTCTAAGGGGCTCAGTCCTCACCTTGTCTCTTGATGTGCCCCATTGGGAACCCTAGACATCTGAAGCTATCTTGAGGGTTGATGGTTCTTGTGTAACAACAACCTTTTCTGGGATTTCTTCAGCAACAACATCCACCACTCCTGGAGACACTGGTTCTTGTGTAACGTCTTCTTTCTGAAGTTCTCTCGTGGAAAATTTGGCAGTTGATTGTGAGGATGTTAGTTCTTGTGGAGGAACTTCCTCCCATATTGTAATTCCATGTTTTATCTGATTGCCAGCTACTATCTCAGCCAAAGGCTGTGAGGCTACTAGTTCTTGTGGAGCAGAGCCATGTTCTTCTTTGTCCTTCTTCTACTGAGATTGGATGTCTTCTTCAGTGTGTAGCTGCTCCTCGAGGATTTTAGTATCACCTGAGGATTGTGTTTGGACTTGTTCATCTTCACTCCAATGCATATCAGGGATGATATCCACTTCAAGGTTATATTTTAGTTTCATTTCAAGAGTCCTTACTGCAACCTCCAAGGATGTTGGTTCTTGTGTGACAACATCTTGGCTCACTTCTTCATCTCCCTGTTATTATGGCTCCTCTTCTATGATTTTTGTGTCATGGGAACATTCTGGAGTTGTAGTACATAATTCTTTATTAAACTCCGGAGTGCCCTCAATCCCAAGTTATTCTCCCATCTGATTACCCATTTGAACCAGCACATTCAAGGATGTTGGTTCTTGTGTGGTAGCACCCTATTCGCTCTCATCATTGTCTTGATTTTGTGGTTCCACTTCTATAATTTCTGTATCATGGGAGGATTCTGGGGTCAAAGTACAATCTTCATCCCCAATATCAGGAATAATTTCATCCCTTGGTTCCTCTGTCCTAGAGTTGGTGGCAATTTCAGCAAGAATATTCAAAGATGCTGGTTCTTGTGTGACATCATCTTCTTTCTCTGTAGCTCCCTCTATTGTAGGTGCAGACTGTTGTGTTGTGAAGACATGAATTAAAATCTTTTGGCCTGCTTCCTTAAATATTTCCCCACAGGTGGGACAGACAATTCTTTCCTCTTCCTTGCCAGGCTCAGTAGAATATGGTCCCTCCAATTGGTCCGCATCCTCCACTAATGTGTGCATTTTCCTTTCACCCTATTTCCTGCATGCTTCTTTCCAATTTTCCAATTCCCTTCTAAGTATTTGAACTTCCTCTTTTAATAGAGTATTCTCAAACAGAAGTCCTTCAATTTGGGGTTCTTCTTCGACCAACCCTTGTGGGGCATCAATTGGCCTGGGTTAAAGAATGGGGAACTCAATTTGTGCCTCTAAGGTTGCCCATCTTTTTCTTGCTGCGTCTGCTCCTGGAACTGACCTGGTTCTTTTCCTTCTTATTGGTGGGGCTATCTTAATTTCATCAATTGATCTCTTCCTTTTCTTTTGTGGTGCTGGAATATCGGGATTCATAGCTGAGGTAGAAGGAATGTCCCCAGTTCTAGCATTTTCTTGTTCCTCGGGTTGTTCTTCCTCAATAAAAGTTCCTCCCCATTTGGGTGAGGATTCAATGGTCACCAGCTCAATATTTCCTTCCATTTCTATGGCTCAGTCAACTTTGGGTTCAATTGTTGCAGCATTTAGTGCTGCTCCAATTTCTCCTTCTGCTCTTAGAGCTACCCTATTAATTAGGTCTTCGACAGGGTTTTCATGTACATCTCTTCTCAATTGTTTTGTTTGTTCCCCTGGTTGATCCTCTGATCCAGTTTCATCACCCCTCCCCCCCCCAACTAAACTGGAGGGGCTTCGGTCCTCCTGTTTTGGTTCATTTCCCCCCAACTATGGATGGACCTACTCTTCTTCTATTGGGACACCGGGAAAAGGAGCGGGTTCCTGAAATTGAGCTGTAAATTGCTCCCAGGTTATATTATGTTGAGCAAGGGTCCTTAAGATAATTAATTTAATGAGGCCATGGTGGGTCAGTGAGGTGAGTGGATGCTTGGCGACTTGAACAAACCCCACCATATGATGCAAATCATGAAGCAGATAATATGGAATATTTAACAGAATCCTGTGGCGAAGATGAGATAGTAAAGGGATTTTAGAATTATAAATGGTTTGGTACCTACCTTCACAAGTGATATATTTCTTGAGGAAAACAACAACTTGGTTCCATGGCTACAGTAATGACTACAGTGCTATCCCCCTTCTTGTCATGTGAACCTACTCCCCCTCTATTAGAAAGTCCTGTAATGCTATCGTAGTGGGGACTCGACGTCCAAACCAAGCCATTCCCACCTGAGGGATACCAGTTACCTCAGCTATAATGGTTTCAGAAAATTCGATGCACAATCCCCAAACCTCTGAGTAAGTTTCTATGAGGTTTAGAGAAAGCTGTAAGGCTACTTCGCGGTTAAATCTGTCCAGACGTTCGAAAAATTCCGTCCAACCGGCAGCTTGAAAGATAGCGAAGACCGTAGCATTTCTCCTGAGTGCTCATGTATTTAAAGGTTCATAATGAGCTAGAATCCCCATGGTTCTGGCTTAATACTTAGTTTGTTGTTCAACAGATTACAGATTCTGACAATGGAGGTTACAGCACAAAGTATGCATGGACCGCTGAGAGGAGATGTTAGGAAAATTTGGAAAGTTTCAGCACACCGTATTATTTGAAATTTCATTCCAAATTGAGGAAGGTGGTGGTTATTAGTCTTTACGTCGCACGGGCAAAGAGTTAATCAGGAAATAATGGGCATAAAAAGAGAGGTATGACTAACATTGTTAAATCATATCAATACTTAATCACATGATTAATCAAAGCCATACCTTTGAAACTGCACGCTGGATATCTTTTAGAGAATAATGGAATGTGTGGTTGATGACGTTGCGGAAGCTGAACTTGTGTGCAGTCATTAATTATAATCATTATAACCGAGATGTTGCAATAATTCTTTCTGCCAGTGAAGCACAAACCATCGCGTCCAAATGGTCGGAATTATGAAAAATGTCACCTTATGGACCAGATTGTCGGCATGAGGAGGAGGAATCAGAGCCATATCTAGAGGAATTAATGGCATACAAAGCGATTTTCCAATAACACAGGAGTTACAACCATAGGTTATAAAGAAGTTTAAATAGAGACACGGCCCTTAATGCTGGAAATATCGGCCAAATATAGTGGATTTGCATCTTCCAGGAAAGATGTCGCAGCCATCGGGAAAAAGGATCACGACTGCCGGGAAAGATGTCGTAGCCATCGGAAAAAGGATCACGACCGTTGGAAAAGATGTCATAGCCGTCGAAAAAAAAAGGATCATGACCGCCGAGAAAGATGTTGCAGCCATCGGAAAAAGGATCACGGCCACCGAGAAAGATGTCGCAGCTGTCGAAAAAAAAGGATCATGACCGCCAGGAAAGATGTCGCAGCTGTTGGGAAAAAGGATCATGGCCACCAGGAAAGATGTCACAGCCGTCAAAAAAAGGATCACGGCCATTGGGAAAGATGTCACGGCCATCAAAAAAAGGATCACGGCCGCCGGAAAAGATGTCGCAGCCGTCGAAAAAAAAGGATCATGGCCGCCGAGAAAAATGTCGCAGCCGTTGGGAAAAAGGATCACGGTCGCTGGGAAAAATGTCACAGCTGTCGGGAAAAGGATCACAGCCGCTGGAAAAGATGTCATAGCTGTCGAAAAAAAAAGGATCACGGCTGCCGAGAAACATGTCGCAGCCGCGACATATTTATTTAAGGAAAAGAGAAAAAAACGTGGTGCGAGAAGGCACAGAGACATGACTTCTGGTCGACAGGCCCAATATGATGCTCATCCCTGGGTGCTTCCCTGCAAATATTGGAAAAAAAACAGAAAACAAAGAAGATCAAATGCAAAGAGAAAAGATAATATAATGAAAAAGAAAAGAAAAAAAACAATATTTATTTATGTACAATGATTCATGCGTGATTTACAGTGATTAATTAAAGGGTGACAGAGGCAGAGAGGAGTTCCTGCTCTTGTGCTAGGTGATAATCTGGGTCAGCGGAAATTTGTGAGATAAATGCATCCTTTTAAATTGGCTTATGGTATAGTCATAGCCTGTGACCATTAGAAAATAATGGTACGTGGTTTTCATCAATGGTTACCAGGCGGACTGTGCCGTTATCAAATACCTTGTCTACTAGGTCTGGGCCCAGCCACCTTGTGCGTAATTTACCCTTGAAATATCTTTTGAATCTGGAATCGTATAATAATTCCTAGTCCCCTTCACAGAAGACCTTATTTTTAATGAATCGGTCATGCCAATTGGATCTCTGTTGTTGAATTAACATGGTCTAGTTTACTGCAGCTAACCGATTCTCGTCCAGTTCATTCAGTTGATTTAATCTTCTTTTCTGGGCTTCAGTTACATCCAGATTCACTTCGGTGGCTATCTTCAAGGTATTGATTTCAAATTCAATTGGAAAGATGGCACTTTTTCCATACACTAAATCATAAAAAGAGAAACCTGTGGTGTTACGCCAAGTGGTGCAGTATGCCCATAGTGCTTCTGGAAGCCTGTCAGACCAATCTTTTCGATGGCTCTTAACTATATTGGTAAGGATGGCTTCAATAAATTTATTAGTGCTTTCCACCTGGCCATTGTCTTGGGGATGGTAAGGTGAAGCTACCCTATGCTGAACATGGCACTTCCGTAGCAGGGCTTCAAATTGATGCGATAAAAACTGCGGTCCCCCATTGGTAACTACTTCCTTAGGTACCCCAAAACGGGTAAAGATTTCACTGTATAGAAAATCAATCACAGCCTAGTTGTTAGCCTTTTCCAAAGATATAGCTTCTACCCACTTGGTCATATAATCAGTACAGACCAGAATGTAGGCTTTCTGTTTGGAATGAGGACTGATAGGGCCAACGAAATCCAGAGCCCATCTATCAAACGGTTCAACTACTGCTTGAGGTTGTAGAGGAATTTGATCTGATCTGTTGGGCTGGACCACCCTTTGGCAGTTATCACAGGACTGAACATACCTTTTAGCATCCATGAAAAGTGTTGGCCAATAGTAGACCATCCTCAGTGCTTTGTTCCCTGTCCTTCTGTCTGTAAAGTGTCCCCCACAAGGTTCATTGTGACAGGATTTCAGTATATGAAAGATTTCATCTTCCCTTACACACCTTCTAATCTCAAGATCAAGACCTGTGTAGAAGAGATCACCGTTTACCCAACAATACCTGGCACTTTGCTGGATGATTTTTCTCTTTTCTCTTTTAGACATATGTGGCAGAAGCTTTCCTGCAACCAGATAATTAGCGACGTCTGTATACCAAGGGGAATGAGCTGAAAGTGCAAATAGATGTTTATCTGGAAAAGAGTCCTCAACAGGCAAATTATTATCACTGTTAGTGAAACGAGATAAAAAATTAGTGACAACATTTTCTTTCCTAGGTTTATCTATAATGTTAATATCAAATTCCTGTAATAATAAAAGCCACCTGGTCACTCTGGCATTAGTGACTAGTTTGTTCATTAGATATTTGATGGCAGAGTGGTCAGTGTGTACAAATGTAGGATACCCAGTAATGTAATGTCGAAATTTATTAATGGAGTAAAAAATAGATAAGAATTATTTTTTGGTGACAGTATAATTAAGTTCAGCAGGGGATAATTTTTTACTAATATAATAAACTGCATAAGGCACTTGACCATCCTGCTGTCCTAAAACTGCTCCAATGGCAATATTAGAAGCATCTGAAGAAATATGAAAAGGTAGGGTCCAATTAGGTCCTCTTAAGATAGGAGCTGTGGACAGCTTCTCCTTAAGCTTAACAAATGTTGTCTGGAATGCTTCACTCCAAACAAACTACACATCCTTCATTAACAAAGAAAACAAAGGAGAAGCAAGTTTGGAAAAATTTTCTATAAATCTTCGGTAGTATCCGGTATGCCCCAGAAAACTTCACACCTATTTTTGAGTTGCAGGAGTAGGTATATTTTTTATCACCTTGATTTTTGAGGGGTCCACCTGAATGCCATTGGCAGAGATGAAGTTCCCCAATACTACCCCTTCACTCATCATCATATGGCACTTTTCAGTGCTTAAAGAGAGCTGGGTCTGTTCACAGCGAGTTAAAACGTTTTTAAGTTTTCCAATGCTTCCTCAAAATCCTTGCCGTAAGGAGTAAAATCATCCATAAAGATTTCCATACTATCATTAACTAATTCAGAAAATATGCCAATTATAGCTCTTTGAAATGTTGCTGGTGCATTACATAAACCAAAGGGAAGCACTCTATAGGCAAACGTTTCCCATGGACAAGTGAAGGTAGTTTTATCCTGGTCCTTAGGAGCAATCTGAATTTGATTGTACCTGCTAAACCCATCCAGGAAGGAGAAGAACTTCTTCCCTGATAGGGTGTCGAGTACTTGGTCAATAAAGGGCAAAGGGAAGTGGTCCTTTTGTGTGGCTTTGTTCATCTCCCTATAGTCGACACAGAATCTCCATTTACCATTTTTCTTGGGTACAATTACGAGCGGGGAAACCCACTCACTGTCTGAAATAGGATATATAAATCCTTCTTCCAAGAGTTTCTAAATCTCTTCCTTCACTATGTCCCTAAGTTTGGTGTTCATTCGTCGTTGAGGCTGACACACAGGTCGGGAGTCATTTTTAATATAAATATGATGGGTGGACAGGTTAGAGGGAATACCCCTCATGTCTGTATACTCCTAGGTGAATGCCCCCTTGTGTTCTTTCAAGAGACTGATCAGGCACTTTTGTTCATCTAAGGAGATGTTGGGATTAATATTCAGGGTTTTTCCAGACTCTACCTCAATAGGAATACTTTTCAAATTTTTCAATACTGGGATTAGGTATGTGTCACCGACTAGTGTTTATCTGTGAGATTTTCTTGTTCTTCGTTGCCCAGAGTAATGTTTAGGATTTGATAAACTTCTTTATTGACTGTAGTGGGTTCACTAATGAAATTATTAATGGCGTCGTCTTCCATTTCATTCTTAAAAGTTAAGGCCTTCCATATAGTTAATAATGGCTGAACACCCTCCTCTTCCTATGGCTCCATCTAAAAAGAGGTTCCAGCTTCTAGACTTGGCCAAGATGGAGGATAAAGGGTGAGGTTCTTAGTCTCGATGCCATTAGATATGGTCATAGACCCAAATCGACAGTTGATGTAAGGATCAGTTGTGGCCAACCAAGGCCTTCCCAAGATTAATGGGTGTCGTCCTAGCTGTGACATTGGTTGTAACACCAAGAAGTCAGTGTAGGATATTCCCATGAATCAACTGAGATGACGAGATCATCCAGAATTCCTTCCAGTTTAATGGTGGACCTATCTGCCAGTTCCAAAATAGTGGGGGTCAGCCTAATATTAGTGAGCCCAAGTTTTCTTACAGTCTCAATCGTCATGACATTAATCACTTCCCCTAAATCTACTAGTACGTTGGGTATCTGTGTATGCCCAATTTGCACAGTGACAGTGGGATTTCCAGGGTCGTCATACTCGATTACTAGGGTTTTCCCTGTTATTAATGCAGATAATTTCCCTATGACGTGAACAGTGGGAGGATCTCTAGGCTTCCTTCTTGGTTTCTTGGTGCACAGGTCCCGAACAATTCTAGCATAAATAGGTACATCTTGAAGAGCTTAAAGGAGGGGGATTTTAACATAAATATTCCTTAACTCGCCTAGGAGGTTAAACTGAGGTTTTCCCCCCGCCCTTGGTAGCATTAATATCTCGGGGTAAGGTGGTTTCCTAATCAGCTGGGTAGGCTGCGCATCGCTATATTTATCATTTTATGTTTTGGCCATCCCATCTATGGGATGTTCAACATCTTCAATAATAGGAATTGTATCAGACGGATGCTGTGGATTCAGCCCTTCTTCATGCACAGAAGGTAGAGCATCTTCTATAATTACAGGCTCTACTATTTTCCCTGACCGTAAATGAATATCATTGCAAGGAACAGGGGAAAGGGAGTAGGCCGGTATGTTGACAGTCTCCAATTGATGGACTGTTTTATTATTTGGGTTAGGATTAGGTTGAGCAGGCAGCTGAGGTTGTATCGATGCATTAGGGACATAATTGTTCTGCAACTACAGCTATGACTACTGATGAGGGTATTGAGGATATTAAGGGTATTGAGGGTATTAAGGAGGGTATGGTGGCTGTTGCGCTGGAGCTTGTTGAGGAAAATGGTTCCCTGGATGGAAATTCCTCCATCCAAGAGACCAAAAAGTAGGTTGGTGTGGTGGTTGTGTCCAGGGATTCCATAAGTTATAATTTGGTATCGCAGGTTGGGAAGGATTCCACGGAGCATAATTTGAAGGAAACTGTGTATTCATATTTTGCATATTATTCCAATTTCTCATATTATTCAAAAATGGAAACGAGTCTGGGGACATACCTTGGTTTCGAGGCTGCCAAGGTTTCTTCTGTGCAATGAAATAAGCCGATTCCACCTCTGGAGTTGACGTCTGCAGAACAACCTTCACTTGGGGAAGTGAGGGACATTCTTTCATGTCCTGGTTCAGCTTGCACAACTGACACACCTCTACTTTGTCAAGTGGGAACTCCCTCAGAGGATGGTTCTTTCTACATCGAGGGTAGAACACACCTAGTGTGAGGTCCTCTACTTCCTGTGTTTGTTTTTCCTTCAGGACGTCGATTTTTGAGGAGATAGAGCTCATCATTTCTATTTTAAAATTTTCAAGGAGATTGCCTATCTCTACATGGGTGGCTCCTCCGTTAGATGACTTCTGAGTTCTGTCAAAGACATCACGTTCTATCTTATCCCATTTGTCTTGCCTGTTGTTCCTGTAAGATCCCTTGGAGTACCTCTTACATAATTCAACAATATTTTCGAAAGATTCCTTAGAGAAATCCCCTTTCCTAACAGGTTTAACATATCTAAACAATCATTGCTAATCCCACGAAGTAGGATTATCTTGATCACATCTAACCCCATGTTCGTCTGTACAGCTCTTTGCACGTTGTATAAAAGCATTTCTACAAAATATTCCAGACTCTCATCCTCCTTCTGCACCATTTTGAATAATTATTCTCTTTTTTCCTTGGTGTTGCAGTATTCCTGGTATTTCTCTAGGAACACCTATTTCATCCTGTCCCAATTAGCGACAGTTCCTCCTCCTAGGCTCATGAACCAGCGTAAGGCATTGTCCTTTAGAGTGGCAGGGAAGAGTTTTAGCTTTTGTGCATCGGTGATGTAATCATATCTTTGACAGAGGATATCGAATTCGAAAAGAAATTCGTCTAGATCTTCTGTCGCTTTTCCATGGAAGCGAGGCAACACCGATGGTGATATATTTTTCATAGGGGCTATCCCTTCTAGCTACTGAATCAGGAATAGAAGTGTAGCCACCATCCCTTCAGGCAGGGAGTGGTTTTCATGATGATAGTTTTCCCCCATTGCCTCTTCCTCATTAGATTCATGTCTGTTACTCATCTCCTCTTCTGTTTTCTCTTCTTCGTTCATTTCTGCGTTCTTTTTCTCATTCTTTTCCTCGTTCTTCCACTAATCAGTAATATTTTGGTGGAACTGGGTCCACTCTTCTTCAGTTACAACCTTCCCATAAATGTGTTAGATCGGGCCTCTACCAACAGGTCCAGTTGTACCATCTTTGTCCTCTGCTGCAGGGATATTTGAGGAAGTCACGACTGCTCATGTGTTCTCCATTGTGGACCCTGACGTTGGTGCCCCAGGATCGGTAAGGTTTCTTCTGATAGGAGTTTCTTGATGAAGAGCCCTGGTGGATGAATGAGTCTTGTCAACAAGATTGTCAATGAATGTCCTTCTGCCCAATTGTGGACCTTGACCGCGACCCAAGCCACCTGTACTACTAGTATTTTGTGGGGCTTTTGGAGTTGAAAGATGATCACACTTTACCCTTCTTGTATTCATGCAACCCAAATCATTACAGCAAAAAAAGTAGAAAATACTAACTAGAAACAATTACAAAGTGCAACTAATGATGGTGTTTAATCTTTATCCTTCCTCGACAACGGCGCCAAAATGTCGGGCACCCAATATGCAAGTAGATTACTACTAACATACAGAGTGTACAATATTTATTGTCAACCCAGGAAAGTCTTGTATTTCAAGGATAAAATGCACATCATATGCTTAAACACAAAGTCACTGTAATTGAACAATACTATCCTCTGTTCAACTATGCTCATCCCAAGAATCTATGTAATCCCATTTATCTTCTAGACACTACAATCACAATTACCTTCTGCTATGCCTTAATCCAAGAATGGAAAACATCATATCCAAATTACAATTGCAGATGAAAGGAAATCCTATTCACATCACTGAATGATTAATTCACCTATCCAATCTGATTATCCTGGGAACCCATAAGCATAATCTAAATATCAATCTAGGAATTCAAATACAAAGATTGAGTTCGGCTATTCTAAGAAACTGAAGTGCAGGAATGAAATTTGGTAATCATAACAATAAATACAAGTTGCAAAGATTCATGGGATTGAGAGCTAAAAGATCTAAGGATGAACAGAGCTGTTACAGTTACCACATGAATTGCATAAGAAATAATTACCTACTTAGTCGACTGTCATGCTATACCACTACAAATTTCCAAGGAATGCAATCACCCCACACTGTAAATCCACGCTTGTATAGCTTCTTACGAAAATAATGAAATTAACATAACATCACACGACAAAGGAATTGAAAATTCCTAATTTAACTCAGCAATCCCTGTGGAAGGCGGGCCCAGCCTTCATATAGAGATGCTGGCTGAACAGGCGTAAACCCTTAAATCAGAAGTAACTCCTTGTATTAAAAGACAGAGTAATTACACAATTCCTCCTCACAGCTAATACAATCAATTGATTATATGTTCGGAAACCCCCTGGCTCGAAACAATTCTCCATATTTATATCATGTGGATCGTAACATCCTATCCTATTATGGGGCAGCCATGAAGATCTCTGATCTTCAGGCACCCTAAATGACAATAGCTGTTACAAACATGGCAGGATGAAAAATAGGAAACATAGGAAAACTGTTAATCGCTCCAGGAGTGACGATATCTTTAGATTACGGCTACACACGAGCAGCAATGTACTATGGATCTCCAAATCTAATGCATTCTTTTATAGCTGCCTTGTCACAACTTTATCCAGGATATCGCACTGGAACCGCATTCCTTGGGTGATGATAGGATGGCTGCGGATCAGCTTGAGCAGTGAATATCCATCCTTTTCGAGACTTGTTCAACCCAATATTTCTGCAGTCCACTTATCTCCAAATACCTTTATAAACCATAATATGTTAGCGCATTGAGAGATACAAAGCCTTAATTATCACAATCATAAGTATTAATAAAATAAAACAATGACTAGTCATACCTTGGTGGTTTGAAGAGTGGAGTGGGGATAACATGTTTAATTGGTATGCTGATTGGGGTAGGATAGAACAAGAAGAGGTAATTAAGGGTGGTCAAAAGAGGCCATTTCTGGGCTTAACAGAGTACAGTTCTGTACATACATCGTTGTTCGGGTAGCTTCTGCCCAAATATGCATAGGAAGGTCTTGATCATGAAGTATTGCTCTTGCAGCTTCCATGATAGTTCTATTCTTCCTTTCCGCAATCCCATTTTTTGTGGATTATAAGGAGTGGAAAACTCCCTCTTATTCCCTGATTCTTTGCATAGCTCTTTGAATTCATTTGAAGTGAATTCTCCACCATTATCTAATTGAAAATTATTGATCTTCTTTTCAGTGTGAATCTCGATCAAGGCTTTGAATTCCTTGAACTTGTTGAATACTTTGTCTTTGTTCTTCATGAAGTAAACCCATGTCTTCCTAGAAAAATCATCAATAAAGGAAACATAATATTCATACCTTCTTAGTGAGTTTGATGACATAGGACCACATACATCGGAGTGGATGATTTCCAAGAATCCTTTTGCTTTGCTTTCGCTTCTTGGAAATGTCTTCTTTGTATTCTTTCCTTTCGCACATCTTTTGCAGAACCCATCATGTTTTGCTTGGATTTCTAGAAGACCTTTAATAGCTTTTCTTGCAATAGGTAGTGCTCTGTAATGCACATGTACAAGCCTTCTATGCCAAAGTTCACTTTGCTCTACTGTGTCATGGAACAAGGCTTGTTCTGGATTACCATTTAATTTGTACAAACCTCCTTCTTGTTCACCAATCACTATTGCATCATCAATAGACTTTCCTTTTGGACACATGATGACTTGACCATCTATGAATGCAACCCGCATTCCTTTTGCATCTAATGCCAATATGGAGAGAAGGTTCTTTTTGAGTCCCGGTGTTTATGCCAGAAATTGTTCCCAGACTATAAGAGAACAAGCTAACACAATATCAATAATCTCAATAAAACAAAATATGGTTTTTAGGGTTTTCAAGGTTTTTTGGTTGAGAATTTTGATGACAAGAGGGCATGCATTCATAAATCCAAATAAACACTAAATCATAAGCATAGAAAGGCTGATATGCATAACATAATAACCATAATCCAACAGAAAACAATACTGAGATTCACCCACAGATGACAAGCATTCCAAGTATAAAAACTTTAAACAGGCAATGAAATTATCAGCTGAGTAACTAAAACAAGTTATAAATGAAGCCAGAGAATAAGCTGAAGGGCTTATAGAGCATATATTTCATAATCAGTCTTTCAAATACACATAAGAGTCTTTTACTTAGCTTATAAACAAGTCTGATGACCTCCTCTTTCCAGCCAAAAAATCAAACCATTTGTCTTCTTTGAGACTTACACTTATACTATTCTCCAAAATTGGTTAAGGAACTGAACCCTAACTATTTTTTTGTCTACCCATCGAATAGTTTCATCTAAATAATATTTGCAAAAATAAAGTAACTTTCAAACCTAACTAATAACTGATTATCTTAACAAACTTTACATATCCTTAGCTGCTTCAGCTAATAAGGCAATCCTTTCCAGGGCTTGAGATTTTCTTCTTGCCTTCAATTAATCTACCTCCATATCTGCAATCTTCTTCGTTAGTTCTTCATTATGCTATTGTAGGTCCTGGATGGTTTGCTTCAACATTGTGAATTGACCTTTTGTATTCCTCTTCCTTTTCAATGCTTCTCTTGAAACTACAATTAGCTCCTGATAATGGCTATTCACCTCCTCCAAATCCTCTCTAAGTCTTATGTTTTCCATGACTAAGCCATCATTAGTCTCCTGCGTGTACTCAACCTGATACTTATATTGTTTTACACTTCTTTGTAAATTCTCTTTTTCTGAATCAAAGGTTTTATTTCTTGCTATGGTTTGCATCTCATTTGGAAGCCATGGAATATTCAATCTCTTATAAATTTATTCATCTTCTTGTAACAACTCTGTAGGTGTTACAGGAAATCCTACGTGTTCTTCACTCTTAGATTTACATGGAACCTTTTCCTCAACCATCACATTCTTCTCTGAGTAAGAACTCATTATTTCACCTTCTTGCTATTCCTGCAACATCTGACTTCGTACTTCAAGAAATATATCAGATATTTTAGTATCATTTAGGACAGACTCTCTTTTTGATTCAATTGGCCTTTTACCCTTACTGTCATCTTTATCATTATTCAATTTTTCCTCAGATGAAGAATCATCTATCACTGTTACTCTTTCTTTGTTCAATTTAGGGTTAAACAACTTCTTCATATTTAGTCTTAGTTTATTTCTAGGTCTGGTTTTAGGTCTCCAAATAGGAGCAACCTCCCCCAACATTTTGAAATTATTACCCTAATGAATAATTGAGGCAAACTCAACAAATTTTAGTTTCTTTCTTTTTTGATAGTATTACCTCATCACCATGGCTGTGAAATTCCTGCTCAATACAAACCCTAGTTGCATCAGTGACAGGGACTTTATCATCATCAAATAGGCATTTCTGATCTTCTAACAGAACTATGATATGACTTTGTCTTTGAACTTCAATATTCTCTTTCTCATCTAAAATTGTCTCTGTAGGTACAACATTTTCAACAGGCTCGGCTTCCTTAATATCTGACTATAAATTATTACTTTCATTGTCATTAAGGTGTTGTTTAGATTCAAATTCTTCATTTGCATGTTCTGAAACTTCCTCTAATTTAACCCTGTCTTCATCTTTGAACTTTACCTTTTGCCTGAGCTTTGTAACCAAAGTCTACCCTTTATCAGCATGTCTTCTGTGAGACAGTCCCTCTTGATCATTTTGAAAACCTGACCAGAAAATGAAATACTCCCAAGTTTTTCCCCTACTTTGCAAAACAGTTTTTATGATAAGTTTAATAATTCCATGATGGAAAATAGACTGCCTTGTATGATTTTGGTGGTCCTTAACTCTGCATGACATCTTTTGCAGACTCTTCAGAAAGAAGAAGGGTAAGTTCATCTTGGACTCATAACTAAGATGCTGAAGAAATCTAAAGTGGTATTTGAAAACAAAAGCATATCTACCCTCACAGGTAATATAACTCTGTAAGACCCTAATGGGCTCAATCCATTTAGATTTGAAGTTATGAATTGGTGCACCTTTACCCCAATCTACAATCACACAAGGAATCAAGTACTTTTGTGCATTGAAAGTGAATGGAACCTTCTTAAACCATAATTCTCCCTCATTTAAGATGCTTGTTGCCTCAGCTATCAACTCCTTATTTATTTTGAATTGTAAAGTATCAAAGGACACAATGTCTTTATCAAAGCACAGAGCAAATTTATGAGACACCTCTACATGATAACCATCAATCTTTTTGAAAAATTTTAACCATCCTACATTTGAAAATAACTCTGCACATTCTAGAAAATTGTCTACCCAGCTTAGGTCAGTGGGCTCAGCTCTATTTGTTTTTCCACTTTTCTTCATATTCACTATGGTTTAATAGCACCTGTCGATATCCCATAATCTAACTATCTTCAAATCATAACAGTTTGTCCTAACACACAGTTCAAAAATCCTTTGTGCCAAATTACAACAGTCTGACCCAATCACAAAGTTTAGAGAATTCTAACAAGTTTTGCTTTGAATTTTACTATTTTCAATGATGAATACTTTGAATATATTTGTTAATAATTCATCATTCATAGTGTATTAGGTGAAAAACTGATATTTCTCCTTCGAATTTTATCGTTAAGTATTTTATCAGAAAAGACCCAAATTAAGTAAACCCTAGCAACAACATGCGAGCTACCTATTCAGAATACCAATACAAGCGCTGGAATGCAATCACTTCAATGGTTAAAGTGTCGAATTTCATGTTCCACCTGTCTCTAACTGTCCAGACCACTTCAAATAGTCGCTACTGAAAAGCCCTAATTCCTCATTCAGCTGAAAAATCCCAATTTCTCAGTAGTGTATTCTCACCACGACCTTCAATATCCTTTGTGTCCTTCAGATAAGGAACATACTCCTAAAAAACTCTGTCTCATTCTACTCACTGTCATCATTTATCCTGCTCTTCATGCAATCACCACGATCTACCTCTTATGATGATCATCCACCTGTTTCAATGATAAAAATATGCAGGACACGTATCAAATGCATCAAATGATATGATTAACACTTCAGAGATAAGACACCTGAAAAATCGAATTGAAAAAATGATGATTTTGGCATTCGCGACTTTCTTGTAGCGGTCTAGTGTATCAATTTTTCTCTTGCGCTACAAGAAAGTCCAATCAAATAATTTCACATCGTTAGGCCACTAATAAGGATTAAAACTTGGTTTATGTGTTCAATCTCAACCTTAGTGTCATTTATAAAACTTATTTAATCCATATATTCCTTATAGAACCCTTCAATAATGAAATCAAAGCAAAAATTATAAAAGCAGGCTTAAAAAATCAAAATCATGAAAATTAAAAGTTTGAACTCAAAATTATCTTTATAAACAAAATTTCATAGAAGCGAAAAATATTAGCAAGGTTCAAAAACAGAAATAAAAGCATAAAACTAAGGAAGAAAAAATCATGACCTAACACCTGGCACAAACAATACTTCCATCATTATTAGAGACTTTCTAGAGTCTAGTTTATAAGAAGATTCCCCACTACCTTTTATTGGATATTGGTAGTCATCTCCTAGCTTCACCTTGTGAGGTGATTCATGTTCTGATAGTCTTACAAAGGATTCCTTAAATCCTGTCATATGTTTGTAAGCCCCGCTATATATGAGCCAATCATTGCTTCCATGAGTAATGTTTCTTGTGAGAGCAGAGATCAAAACATATTCATCCTCTCTTGAAGAATCTTCACTTTCATATCTGGTTCTCTTCTTGGATGGTTCATCATCCTCTGCAGCATGAGCATGATGTCTTCTTTTGTTGCTCTTCTTTGTTAGCTTTGGTTTCTTAGGAAAATTCTTTGCATAATGTCCTACTTCATCACATGTATATCATATGACTCTAGATAAATACTTTTTTTCATAGGACTTACCTCTATGGTGATGAGATCTTCTTTTGGTTGACTTGGAGTGTACCGTGAGAGCTTGATCTTCACTTCCCATCTTTTCTTCTCGAGCTACTATCCGAGCTTCTTCTTGAGAACACTCTTCCCATAGTCTGTTGAGCTTGACTAACTTATTTCTAGCACAAATTCCTTGGATGAATGAATCCCATGATCTAGGGAGGCCATTCAAGGTACTCATCACAATCTCTGCATTTTCCACTTCTTCATCAACTGCTTCTAGTTGTTCCTTGATCTGAGAAACTCTTATGAAGTAAGACTGGATTGTTTCTGCATTCTGAATCTTCACATTCTTCAGTTGGTTTCTCAGAGTCATCTTTCGGTTTATGTTCTTCCCTTCAAACAATTTGGTTAGGGCATCAAACATAGCTTTAGGTGTCTTTAGGGAGGACACCTGTGGTATGACATGATCCTTGATAGAATCAGCAATGATTCTCTTTGCCATAACCAACTTCTTCTTATGCAAGGCCTTAGCCTCATCTCCCTCTGGAACTGGAACCTCCTCATGGATGTAGGATTTTAACTCATTCTCTTCGAGGACCGGGGAGATCCTATACTTCCAAGCTCGGAAGTTATTAGCTCCCTCAAGATTTTCATCAAGCTTGGTATGATGAGACATCTTAAATGAGAACCTCAAATGTAAATACAAAATATTTTAGATCTTACTAGGTCAAGATGTCAGATCTGAATTTTGAGCTGAAATCCTGTAGAGCTAGTTCAGGAGCAAATTAGGGTTTTTCTTTTCTAGAGTTCTGTCCAACCAAATGCCTTAAAATTTATCCCTAACTTCGATTTTGGGGAGGAGATCAATCCAGGCCTAGGCTCACTAAAAGATCCTTCTTTTATGAAAATCCCTAATTTTCGGCAGCAGTGTCGGGTCCAAAACTGAAAAACCTCAAAATTGGATTATGCTTCGACAGAAAGATGCACCCTAAGGAGGAGAGTTATTCCACCTTACTTTTGCTAAAAATCTATGGAGAGAGATTGAAAAAGTAGGAAGCCCTAGTTCTCGCAGCTGCACAGTGTCTTCTTCTTAGGTTAGCTCTGATACCATGTTAGTTTTTCAACATTCAATCTAGCATTATGTTAGGATCTTTAACTAAGAGAACAACAAGTACAACAATCAAACATAAAAGACAATGAACATAGTGTTTTTCCTCCGGGAAACCATAAATGGAGAAAACCCTACAACTTCCTCAGAGATAGAATCAACACAAAAGGTAAAATCACAAAACAATAAGATGCTCTCCCGACAGTAGTAACATTTCTCTTGTCTAGTCCCAGTGTCTTCTTCTTCCTCAACTATGCGCTACACTTGAGTGTGTTTGTGTTATATGCTAAATAGAGAGTCCAGCTCTCTATTTATACTAATCCGGGCATGACTAAAACCCTACTAGGGCCAACCTCTACTAGGAGAGTCTAATAACCCTACTGCCCCGGAACTGTGGGAAATTTAACCCTTAGACAATAGGAGGGTTACCCACAATGACTTGACATGACTTGTTTACATTATTGATTCTCCCGATTGGAACATTGGGGCATGACATAACATGATAACATACTGGAATAAACATTGGGTTATAATAGATAAGAAATACAAGTGAAACACATTTCAAAGTTACAATTACATCAACATATAATTGGTCGTAGTGTTTTAGTGTATCTCGACGATGTGACAATATTCTCAAATAAGAGAGAAGAACACGCATTCCATTTAAAACAAATTTTCAAGCATTGTCTAAAATATGGCATCTCACTGAATCCAAGGAAATATGTGTTTGTTGTTACAGAAGGAAAGCTACTAGGTCACGTGGTTTCTAAAAATGGGATCTCCATAGACCCAGAAAGGATCAAAGATATTGAACAGATCCCCTTACCCCATAACAAAAAAGGGAATTTTGTGCAAAGGTTTGTGCCAGATTTCACTCAAATTGTTAAACATTTGCAGCAAATGGTGAAACAAAGTGTACAATGAAAATGTATTGATGTAGAGAAGAATGCATTCTGTAAAATAAAGACATCTATTGCTCATGCACCCTCTCTCAAAAGTCCACATTTTGAGAAGGATTTTATTTTTTACACTTTCACTTCTGAGAATTTACTAGCAGCGATGCTTACTCAGAAGGAAGATGGGGGAGATGAGTTCCCCATATCATTTATGAGCACTGGTCTGTAGGGGGCCAAATTGAATTATCCAGTGGTAGATAAACAAGATTATGTAGTCTTCAAAGTGGTAAGACAATTCAGGCCGTACATACTTAAGAACCAGACAAAGGTAATAGTTCCACACGTATCTGTGAGGTCTCTTTTTGTACAAAAGGAATTAGAAGAAAGAAGAGGAAACTGGGCAACAACTATACAAGAATATGACCTGGAATTCAAAACAGCGTGTATATTTAAAGGGCAAGGACTGTGCAAATTAATGGCTGAAGGTAAAAACAATGAAGAAAACAATTGGGAAAATGAAGCTAAATTACATATGATGGATGTATGTCCTCTTTTCATAGCTTCAGATTCCTGGTACTGAGACCTTGTTCATTACCTTTAGGAAGGATTGTTGCCAGAACATTGGAATTAGAAATAGTGAATAGCGTTGCGCCTTAAATCAGATGCATATCAGATCATTGATGGAATTTTATTCAGGAAGAATTATGATGGATCTCAGATGCTTAGAGAAAGAAGACGCAAAAAGGGTCATAACAAAGTTACATGATGGGCCTGCCGGAGGCCATTTTTCCAGAGATACGACAACCCACATGATTCTCAGAGCCAGATACTATTGGCCCATGTTGTTCAAGGATGCTCATGCCCATGTTAGAAAGTGTGATATCTGCTAGAGGTGTGGGGGAAGACAATCCAAAGTAGTAGGACATTCAAGCCTGTGATGATAATGGAACCGTTTGAGCAGTGGGGAATTGATATCATTGGATAAATAAAACCAAATTCTTCCTTGCAGTACAAATATATTTTAACAGCAGCTGACTACTTCACTAGATGGGTCGAGGCCATTCCGCTACGTAAGGTCAATGAAGATGTGGTCATGGATTTCTTGCAAGACAATATTATGACTAGGTTTGGGGTTCCAATTTCATTGGTTTTTGATAATGCTACTTATTTTTCTTCTATTATATTAACTGCATTTGCTCATGAAAAAGGAATTAAGTTGCATTATTCTACCAACTACTACCCCCAAGGGAATGGTTTGGCAGAATCTACAAACAAGAATCTGATTAGGATCTTGAAAAAGACTATGATAGAAAACCAGAGAAGTTGGCATTTAGCACTACCAAACACTCTTTGGGCTGATAGGGTCACACCCAAGAATTCCTTAGGTGTGTCACCATATACCCTTGTTTATGGGAAAGAGGCTATACTTCTTCTTAACATTATGCTACCATATTCCATAATAGCCCAAGAGTCTAGAGGCATAGATAATGAAATCCTGCAAATTAGAATCTATAATATTTTGAAGGTGGAAGAGTCTACATCCAGGGCCAAAGAGTGTTTTAAGCAACAACAGGAAGTAGTGAAAAGGTGGTTTGATAAGCACAAAGATGGAACAAAGGAATTTAAAGTGGGAGACTTGGTTCTTAAGTGGGATCACCTGCATGATGAGAAGGGGAAGCAGACAAAGTTTCAACAGTTATGGGTAGGCCCTTTTAAGATTGCAGAAAAACTTGGCCCCTCAACCTACAAATTACAAGATTTATAGGGGTGAGAAGAGAACTTACCAGTTAATGGTTTAGTTCTCAAACCTTATTTCTCCTGATTTTTGTTTTTGTTTTGTACATAAATAAACTGATTTTGATTGTTTGTTTGATTTATTTTATTTCTGCTTGTTTTCAGTTTAGATTTTGATTGATTTCAAGAAAAAGAGGAAAACGTTTGGTTGCAAGGGGGGCATCAGGATTCTGGATTAACTAAAGTCCTTGAGTGTAAGACTATGTACTATTGTTTTATTTGAATGAATTTCTTTTGGTTCAATAGTTTTCCTAAATGGTTGTGAACACATTGAAGTCATACTTAATCCTTGTAAAATAACTCAAGATCAAAAGGTCTGGAATACTATTTCAAGGCTCCATCCATCTCACAATTAAAAATTTCCTAGGGGGTGACAACAAAAGACCCACAGAAAGGAAGCAGGGTAAACAATATATTATATATAAATGATCCCATGCCAAGAATTGAAAGCCAAAAGGATAATAAGAGTCAAAACTCCTAAGAAAGCAATATGTATCAAAAAAAAGTACTAAATCATATGCGTACAGGATTTCCAAAAGTTTTTCTCCATCCGTGAGCTGAAAATTAAATACATCTCTCACACAAAATGACACTATGGATAGAGGAGCTTGAATAAAAAATTTAGAAGGAAAGGCATGAGGAGGACTCAAAAGGACAAATAAGTCCAAAAGCACAAAAAAGTGCAAAATGGCATGGGAATGAGGAACAAATGAATATTTTTGTTTACCATATGTTACAATCCTGTGGTGTCCAAGCTGGAAGGTACCCAAAGACAGAGGTAAAAAATGAAACCCATCTTCTTGGCCTCATAAGAGTTATCTTGACTTTGAAATTTTGGTTTCCATTTTCCTAAATTGGACTATCATCAATGATTAAAGTACATATATTTGCCATTTGGGAAATCCAGACATCTAGAATAATTCAACATGTTGGATTTATTGTTAAAATAGTCTGTTACTTAAGGAAGAAGTTGTCCAGAGATATGGGTTCACCAGTTAGTCACCAATTGTTGCAGCTACAACGTTTTCCCAATTTTTTAAAAATTTTGGACCCTCCTTGTAAATTTTATCTTGCTTGGATTTGTTTTGGTGTAACATTCCCGACCTTCCGACTGGCGAAGAGGATCCTACTAAGACCAAACTAATGGGCAAACAACCCCCATGAACATGAACATGGATAAATGCTAAAATTAAAAACTTAACTTAACATAATGCATACTAAGATGCATAAAACATACAAGGATACACAATTACTCAACATTCAGCGGAATCAACACACACATTCCAGCATTTAACTTGTTCATCATAATTCATGGAATAGTAGATATAATTGCAGAGATGAAACAGTCAGAAGTACTTATCTTCTAATGAAGAACTCGCCCCACAACCAGCTATGTCGCTGCAATGTTCCACCCAACCATAGGCCAGCGTGCTCATCAATCTCTCAGCAACACTGCCACCCCCGAGCTGGGCATGATTCCTCAAGGAATAAGGGTCAATGCAGGCTTACACATAGCCAATGTTTTCCAATCAGCCAAACCCACACAGTAGGGTTTTACTAGGTCGTCAAGGAGATAGGAAAGGATAAATGCTACGTTGATGGCCTCAACACCAGTTTCCTCAAGTATACCCAGCCTTTAATCCCACTCTCCACAGTCCGAAGACCAACCACTACACACCGTAGTAAAACAATCCATTCACATCTCTGTGAAGAAGGCAAAGCCAACCGAGTGACAATCCCAACAAAAAATGAAACGTCGTTTAGATCCAACCACACTACAGAGTTGTTCTTGGCCCTAGCGTGGCCAAAACAACTCAACAACAATCCCCAAAAGACGTCTGCTACCTTAGCAACCAAGAAGCAACCCAAAACCAGGGTGAACCGACAGCCCCAAACTCATAATGAAAACTATGGAAACCTTACACAGTCCCAAAATAGAGGAGAAGTCTGATTCTCAATCTTGGGAAAAAGGAGAACATAAACGTAGACCACAATTTGATGAGGAGACGATGAGAACCTTACATAGTGCATAGTTGGGGAAGAAGCATAACTCCCAGCATAGACATGGGAAAACTCAGCCAATGGATGTGGAAATAAACAGTCGTCCAACATACAAGAGCCCACAGCACACAATTCCTCAATGTAATCACTGAAGAAGGTTACACAACAAGAATGGGGAAAGAACAAACTCTCAACCTGTGCGCAAGGGAAAAGACACAGCCCAGGAAAAACATGGAAGAAAACAAAGCAGTCTATAGATCACGATCCACCACAAAGGATGGAAAACAATACACAACTCCATAATGCCAAAGGAAAACTGGTTCTCTACGTGAATGGATGGAACACCACCATAGACCGATAAATAGCGTGAGAGAGGGAAAATGAACCCCCAAACCAAAAATCGCACCCCTCCTTAACTTGGCTCTGCGTGAGGAAGATTAACTGGCTCCCTGCTGCGTGTCCCTGTGTGAGAGTGAACAAATCCCTATGCGTGAGGGTGAGCTGACAATGGAGAGAATGGCCTCGTGGATAGAATGGTGGTGGTTTGCTTGCCAATGTGAGGTCAACCCACTGGTGGAGTGTGCGTGTGGGAAAGGACTGACAGTCCTGCCACACTCCACTCCCAGCCATAACTACCTCAACTACTGAATCAAAACATTAAAGTGGTTGGATGAGATAAGGGAATATGGAAAATCAAACAGAGTGGTAACACATGGATTTCCCCCCCATAGTCCAAGGTTTGACATCCACCACCCTCATCCTTTGGAATCATGCCCTTTTTATTTTAACGTTGCATCATCGTAGCTGGCTGTAGGTTTAGTTTAATTGATGTGCGTATTTACATGATGCCAAACTATAATGTGCCAGATAGCACGATATACCATCGGCAACTATCCCTATTGCCGAAACATACACAACCAAATCAATGGTGGGGATTTTTCCATTAGCTCCTCACCCTAATTAATTACATTATATACATCATGCAAATGGGGTCAAAACCGGGGTGTTACATTTGGATTGCTGAACTTTGTTGTTCCTTTGCTACTCTTTGAGGTTAAATTGAGTTAAATTGTTGAATGACTATATCTATCTGTTGATGCTGATGAATTGAACTTGATGCTTTGACTTATGGATGATTTCCTTTTTTGATGTTGGAAGCTTATCGAACTGTGAATCGTGGCCGTAGTCATCTACGCAACCACTGTTACGGGAATTAACTAATGAATGACCCGATCTAAAGCCATGTTTTTCACTGATGCATTTTTTTTGTTTTATTTTATTTCAATGTTTTTTGTTTCATCACTGTCGAAACAATAGTCCTTTATGTTGCCACCATTTGGGATGGTAGATTGCAAGAATTTCAATGGAAGTCCTTATCCTTGCCGATTCCATGGGTTTTTAAAAAAAAATGATTTTTTTCGCTATCGGAACTATTTTGGACATTTGATTGGGGACTAGTCTTTTGCTTCACCAATACATGACCTTGGGTTGTTTCAATCACCGAAGGTTTCTTGTTTTGCGGGGCCTGTAGTCTAATTGTGTTCCGCCGGTGTGGCCCCTTAATAGATTAGCCATCCGACATGTAGTTGTCCAGTCCGTCGATGGTTTGTTTGATTTTTGCCAATGGTTTGTTCTGGTTTTCTCTGATGTTTACTGGTCTGCAGTACCCTTAGTCCATATGAATTTTTCCATTATGGCTCCTCTTTGAACTAGCCATCTGATGTCGTAGTGGTTCCAAGGTCCGAGGTTGCAATTTAGTGTTTATTTTGTCGATATGCTTAGTTTCCGCGGAGCCCATAGTTTGTCCGTTGCCCGTTGTTGCAGCTCCTTTTTGAACTAATCATTTGATGCTTAGTTTTCCTGTCGGTGAGGGTTTTTCCCACCGTTTTGTGTGTTTTTTTACCTTATTTTATGGATGGTGGAGTTTTCATATGCTTTTATCATTTTGGGGTTTTCGCGATGAGAGCATAGTATAGGGCCTCACTTTTGATGATTAGTTTTACTGTTAGTATGGTTTACATTTTTTGAATAGATGTAATCCGAATTAACGATGAATTTTTCATTTTAATTGCAGACGGACTTAGAATATTCTCCAAACCCAGTTTGATGATTACTGTTGCAAAGAACGACAAAGTAGAAGGGAGTTGGCTGAAAAGTGATAGGAAGAGATGTTCTGAGATCAACAAGATCTTAAAGAGGATAAATAAAAGACAAAGCATAATCGATAGTAGCAAAGTCCTAGGCTTGGAAAAGGTTCATCAGTTACCAAGATGGTCCCATTTTATGAAGTACTCATAATTCTTAATCCAAAATGTAACGCATTATATGAATCATGAGCACTCACAAAAGGAAACATTTGTGAGATTAAACGGTTGTGGGAGCCTAAAGGTCACCTGAGGGGGGCAGCCCAAGGGTTTTGTTGTTTTGTTTAAATATAGAAAAGTTAGAGGGAATAAAGTACTTTTTCCCAGTTAGACTTGTGAGAACATGTTGTAAGAAGAACTATTTCCTTTTGCAAAAGATAATTACAATTTTTCCTATTGGAGAAAGCTTTGGTGGAATGTTCAAATGCTATGCAATGGATGTTGTTGAAGGGGAACTATTTCATTTTCAGCTTTTGTCCATTAACTGTGAGATCATTCTAACTTGTTGAACCTATGTTCTTGTATGAATTCTCTGTAGTTTATTTTATGGAATTTCCACTATGATTAATGAATGATTTTCATAAACAATGAGCTATCTTGTTGTTCATCTATCTATTCATGTTTATGTGTTTTGAAATAAAGAACAACTACTTGTGATTTTTCTTAATGCATGAACATTATTACATTACTCATTAAATGATAATATTGCTCCCTAGGGACATTTTAGTTAAGTTAGTTTTAGTTTTCTTGCTGTGTGTGATTTAGATGCGAGAGAGTTAAGATGAGAGGTAAGAACCTGCGCATCACATTGTGACCACTCCTCATATTCTCTATCAATCTGCATTTTAGATAGGCATTTGCATCTCATACTTAAAACTAAAAAATAAAAAAGATACACGGTGTACCAGGCTGTAACCGGTAAAACCCTTTATTTTGGTTACTTGACCTACGGTAGCTGGACCGCAAACCGAATAGATTCCCCATACCAAATAGTAACGGGCTAGTTGGGAACATTTACTAAGGAGAATCCCTTGCTGTTTTCACCTATGATTTCCCAGGCCTCAACACCTGTAGGGAGAAGGTTTTGGTTGATGCAATTCCACTTTTAATTCCTAGTTTTCTTGGCATTTTAATAGTCACATAACATCTCCATTGTTGAAAATTCAAGTCTTGAAGGGGCATGCCGCACATGAATATTATCAGAGAATACAAATTCACATCACACTTTTCATCCAATAATTAACATGGTATGATTTTTATCAAATGTTTTTTGTTTTTTATCCACAATTACAATAAATTATTACATTGTAAATTTACCTTTTATCATGGATTCGTTTTGAGGTTTGTTGAATTCTAGGACACTCTTGATTCTTAGGAAACATTTGGTGTTATTCAGGTTTTATTCTATCCTATGAGTGTTATTTATATGAAATTTTTATGTGAGAATTGATTCACATATGGATCTAGGAGCCAAAGAAACTCTCAGAATTCAACATTGTTTACAAAACATGCACAAAATAGTCGAAAGAGTGAAAATTACATACACACATGAGGTCAATAGCATATATTATTATGGATTTCAAACATGTAAATATGTTTTGAACAAGAATATAGTACAATAGGGAAAATTTTGAGGGCTTGGAGGCCATCTGGATGCATACAAGTGTTGTCTCAAGATTTGATTCTCAAACCCCCCTAGGTGGACCAATGAGCCTCCTAATCATCCCAAATGGTCATGAATGCATGTGTGAATGTTGAAAAGGAATGCTGGAACATAAATGGAGGTATGTGAGGAGTGGGTGAGCACATGGGTGAGTGGGAGTGGCTCTAGGAGGGCAATAAATTCCCAAGGAAGGACAAAAACTGCCTAAGCCAAGCACTAACGCCTCAAGTCAAACCAAATCCATGAAATTGGGGAAGGGGAGAGCATGTTTGTTGAATTTCATCAATGTGGGTTTCTATTTTATTAGAATGATCAACCTGGAGCACCTCAACTCTACAGAATGATCAACCAGGAGTGCTTCAACTATGAGTAAATTCCAATTTCCCTAAGTCTAAACCATGGAATCACTGCATGAATGCAAATGAAATATTCCTAGGTTCTAAGACTATGGTACTATTATGTATTATTATCTAAAACCCACACCTTATTCCTGAATTAGTATTTCTTAACCAAAAATATCATGGAGGCCTTGGCAACAAAGGCTCAAATCACCTCATACAACAAATTTTTTATTTGTCCATTAAAACAAGGTAAGGAAGAAAACCACATGGGAACAAAAAATCCCCTAAAAAATGGACATGGAGCCAAAAATATGAAAATGAATGGTATACATCACCACATATCACAAAATCCAAGAAGGGATCTCAAATATGTGAATGTATTCTCTGTAAAGCATTTGGTGAAAATGTCAGTAGTTTGCTTTGCAGATGGGCAATATTGCAACGCTATCACCTGATCATGCACCAAGCTACATATGTAGTTCATGCGTATCTCAATTTGTTTGGTAATTTGTCTCTACACTAGATCTATGGAAATATTTATTTCACTTTGATTGTCACACCAAATGACTATGGTTGAATCAAATGCAACTCCAAGTTCCTGAAGAATACCTTACAGCCACACACATTGTGTAGCTACGTTCACTGCTCCTATGTACTCATCCTCAGCCGAATAAATGGTGATGGTGTGTTGTTTATTTCTTCAAGAAAATAAGGGACCTTGTTCTAGCATGAACAAATAACATGCAGTGGACTTCCTTTCATTGGGATTGTGATGTCCCCATTCCAATAGGTCTACTAGTTGACAATGTTCACCAATGTACTAGTTCCATAGGTTGGGGGAGGAGGATTTAAATATTGAAATAAGGGAGCTATGGGACCCAAGAGAACATTAGTTTATGATTTATGCATTAATTTGGGTCACACAAATTATAAATATGAAGAAAATAAAGTGGCATTGCTTCATAAGGACATTTAGAGGTCCATGGGGGCCTTGGGTGGCTAGATGCTTCCTTACACATGTCATGACTTAACCCCAAATTGGAATTATGAGTGATTGAATGTTATTCGAAGGTGAATAATAATCAAATTAAATATCATGAACCCAACTATTAGAATGGGTGAGTAGGATTAACTCCCCATAGAAGAGGAAGAGTCTAGGAAGAAACTAGGTGCCATGTGGAGCTAGATTCCCTACGCTTTATGATAACAATGATGGAAGATTATATGACAAGTCAGACCCGATTGAAGATGTGATTGCAGAAATATAACCAAATTACATGTCAAGGATAAAAATATCCTCCAATAGGGTGCATTTGGGACTAGGTAGCAGCCATTCGAATTGGGTGGAAGATGAAGGGTTTAGGAGAAGACCGAGTGGCATGGAGGCTACTAAACATCAAGTATTATGTGGAGGAATCCTATGGGAATAAATTATACCTTGGAGGAAATTATTATGGTTCTAAAAATATTTCATGATAAATGGAAATTGCTTTTGATAATTTTTAATTTTCCTTCGGCATTTGGAGAGAATTAGCTTGTCCTTTGCACAATGAGTGTACACTTACCCTGCTAGTGACCCAATTTCGAGAGAGTGAGATTATCATCCAAGTTGGACATGGGAGAGGTCATTAAGACATATAATTTGGAGCTTCATGGATTTTTTATTTCATATAGGAGGCTTCTTCTATTTGTGACCCATCTCTCCTCCCATTCTCTCAATTTCCACTTCCATATTTCCATGTTTTGTTATGAAGGCACACTTGTGTGAATGGTGGTTGTGCCCCATTGAGTTCAGTTGATTTGAAAGAATGGGTGAATGATTCATGGATATATAATATTTCCCTAATATTATCTATAATTCCAAATCAGAAGAAATACATATGCAAATGCCCACATTTACAAGCTTTCTTGTGACTAGTTTCCATGTGATGATTTTCCCTTTTAATCGAGATTGTATATCTGATATAAATTGTGACTTGGGTCAAAGATATATGTTTTAATGGAGATGTTGAAATGATTTAAATGGAATGTATTCATATTTATCTATTCTAAACTATTATCTGCACCATTTATGAGTCAAATTTGAGCTTTTATGTGTCATTTCCCTTAAGCAAATATCACTGAAATCATGCATTCGAATATGAAGCTTTAATCCTCTATTATAGAACTCGTAAAAAAATATAATGATAGTAAATTAAGTATAATTACATCCCACATACTCTATTATGATTTTTTTGAGTGTTTCATAGGAGTTGGAGAGCCATTTCTGCCCACACCCTAGGGGGAATTGCATCATAAATTGCTAGTAATTTTTCCCCTTTTTCCATCATTCCAAAATCTATTTACAGATGTATATGAAATTTTATAAAACCATAATATATTCTATTGAATATTTATAAGACTCCCCACATCAGTCCCTACCAAATTCGAGACCCTCTTAGTCCATTCAAATCCCCCATAGTCAATACTAGTTAAGACATTTTTTCCAAAATTTTGAATTTGTGGGGAATTTTCAAATTGGGACATTACAAGTTGTATCAAAGAATTATATTGGAACCTAATAGATATCCCTATTCATCTTTGCTGATTTTGACCTTCCTCCATTAGAAACTGAGACTGGAGATCTTAACGGTGAACGAGAAGGAAGTGAAGAAAGTAATCCTAATTACAAAGATATTAGGAAAGAAATAGGATTTGGATATATGGGGGAAAAGAAGATAATGGAAAACTTAAAACATTCATTACATAATATCTTGATAGTATGATAAAACATCTCATTCAAGGGTTCGAATTTTTGGCTAGTCAACTTGGGAGCAATTCAGTACCCAGGAGTAGTAGTAGTACACCCCATGATGAGGGGGTGACTCATGGAGAAACCATTTTTTCAAAGACTATACCTCATAAAAGACCTCATGAGCTCAAAAATCAGAATGGCTCTGCAATACCCAATTTTTTAGAGTCCAAAGAAGGCCCTTAAACCACCTATGATGTTAGAGAATCAACAAATGATTGGTAGCAATTACATGATGAATGTATGAAAGTTCTTGTTGGGGTGCGAACCTTGAAGGTCCTTAATTTTGGCAACTCCATGGTTTTTGTGCGAAGCTTGTAAGTGGAGTTGCGACTCAAAATAGTATTAGCGGTGTCGGGGTTGGGTCGAAGCCCCTCTTTTTGTAATTAACCCATGGTTTGAACTCATGGTTTTTAAGCCCATGGTTTAAACACATGGTATTGTAATAGTGCACTTGTATAAATAGGCACTTATGTAAAGGAGTTGTTGTTGTTGTTTTTGTTGTTATGATGATGATATATTGATGCAAAGGTAAGGCTTGTTTTTAGGGTTTAAGGTTAAGTCCCAGCTATGTGCATGGACGACCTCTGCAGCTGAGTGCACAGAGGGTTTTTGTAAGAAAGGATCTGCAACTGAGTGCGCAGATCAGAATTGTTGTTTGTAAAGAGTTGAATAAAACACTGTTCTGTGGACGTAGCCCCTACACTGTGGGTGAACCACGTATATCTTGTGTTGTGGTGGTTCCTTTTGTTCTGTGTTGTTTTGTTTCATGTATTTGATAAGTAGGTGAATGATAAATAAGATATATTGTTAAGTATTAACTTCGCTATGAATTCCCAGTTAAGGGTTAAGCAAGTAACTGTCTATTTATCTAAAATGTGAATCTAATTAAGTGACTATCGAAGCTCTGTGTTATATGTTTAATATTTGTTAAGGCTAAAGGTACAGTAATATCCCTCTTTTGCCTACAGAAACCTGATTCTACGGCACCCCATAGCTGTTTCGGGTGAGAATGCAGCCTGTTCGCAGGTTGTTTCTGAAAGGGCCAACACTATGGGTCTTTTTGTTGGTTAAAATAATAGTATAAGAACCCTGGTCTGCCCTAACCAAACCAAAAAATTGGTTCCGTTGCCGGTTGAACTCAGTATCTGCTGAAGAGGGATCTACGTCGTACCTGGAGGGATATTTTTGGAGGCCCTCAATAAAAGAAATCGGTGATTGGGTTGATGATACCTATTTGAAATTTTTTGAATAAGAAAATAAGGATCCTCATCGTAGCTCAGATGACTTTTTGCAAAGGTACATTTTTTCTGATATTTATGAAATTTTCTTTGGTAGTATCCACATAGAATTGCACTAGTGGTTATCCAGGTTAACAGAAAGAAGGACAAAATTCCAAGAAGGTCTCCTGCCTGGACCCCAGAAAGAAGTAACCTATTGAAAATAGTGAAAAACATGGTATCTAGAGTTGTTGATTTCTGGACAGCGCAAACCCTTGAAGCATTTGTGACGGATTTCGCCATCGACACAAATACTTCTTTTAGTGAAGTAGAAAGACAGTTCTTCAGAGGACCAAGGGGTAAGTACTTGAAATCACTTAGTCTAAAAATTAAAATGCTCTTGGCTGAAAAACACATATTGCTTATTGAATCGGATTGCTAGATTTAGTGCCACTAACCTATGTTTGAAAGTGAAAGTGACTTCGACGAGCAAAGTGGTTTTCTTCGAAGCGGTAAAAGATACAAGAGAAATTTTGGATCCTTTACCCTAGGCTAGGATACCAGTTATATCCCTTTAAGCCCAGAAGAGTCTGAATCTGAAGAAACCCTCCTATAACTCTGTAGTGAAGATCTGTTATCCCTGAGATCCCGTCGTAGTCTAAAAGTAACCCTAGCCCAAGTAGTCCTGTTGTAGGTCAGTATACCTCAGTAAGTCCCCCCCCTATTACCATTTTTCCTCCTCCCCCTCCCCACCCTTCCTCAATCAGCTATGGCCCATGTAAATGATGATATCAAGCTCCCAGTCTTTAGAGGAACTAGATCAGAGGATCCAGAGCAGTTTTGGTTCTTATGCGAAGCTATTTGGACTGCTAAGAACATTATGGATCAGAATACAAGAACAACGCAGCTGGTCACATCTTTCAGAGACTGAGATTTGACTTGGTTTATGAAGTTTTCCAATACTCAGAACTATGTCTTGGCCGGCATTAGAAAAGTAAGGATTAAATAATTTAAGAAGCCTAAATCAGAGTCGTAGTCTATAACTGAACTAAAGGAAATTCAACAAAAGTGAGGTGAATCAGTTTGGGACTTTGATTAGAGGTTCAAGGTTCTACTGGATCAAGTTAGCTTCACTATTGGACCAGAGCAACATAAAGAATGGTTCATTGCAGCACTGTTGCCGCATACCAGGACTCCACTCATGCAACAGAAGGTTGCTGATCAACAAGAATCATTGGAAATCTCTATGAAGCTCGAAACAACTCCTATCGGAGATAACTATGGAATAGCCCAAATACAAGCACAGTTAACAGAAATGGCTTTGGAGCTTCCCGACATGAAGAAAGGAAAAGGTACTCGCGAAGAGGTGTGGTGTACATGATGCAAGACAGAAGGTCATGACAGAGAATAGTGCCTTGCAGTAAGAAATTATCTGAATGCTGGTGCACCAAACCCATTTAACCCTACTGTCCTATATTGTGAGATTTGTAGAACAACTGGTTAGCATCGACCTGAATATTGATACCTGCTGTAGAGATATGTTCAAGTTCCTAAGAATCCCTACTACAAGTTCTGTAAGTCAGTTGGACATAATGAAGAAGAGTGTTGCAGATTCAATCTCAAGAGAGAGTGAACCTATGATGCTTATAGGGTACAACTCGAGGCACAAGGAAATGATGGATATGGTTACCATGGTAGTACATAAGGTCGAGGTAATTTCATAGGTCAAGGTCATGGTGGTATGCCTGGAAGAGGTCGAGGCCAGGTAATTTGCTACAACTGTAATCAGGCAGGACATGTATCTAGAGACTGTCAGAACCCAACTACGACATGTCGATATTGCAGAGCAGTCGATCATGTGATTGAGAAATGTACACAGTTGATAGCCAATATATAAGAAATAAATGGTGCTCCTACTCAGAATGTTCAGATGATTGCTGTAGAGAAAATATCTGTCGTAGTCGTTAACGTTGTTACCAGGAGTGGAGCTACGACACAAGTGTAGAATAAGGAGAAGCAGCCTGATGAGGCTTGGGTCCGCAAGACCCCAAAGAAAATTCTCATCTTCGATGTAGGAAGAGAAAAAGGCACATTTATGGAAGCCAAAAACGACTTTGCTTCTTCAAGAACATCAGTAGCAGCTACACAACAGCAGTCACAGTCTCAAGAAGCTTTGCCAGCTCAAGTAAGTACTCTAACATCATTTTTACAGAGTTGTATGATGTTATTAAGAAATCAGAATGCTTTGAAGGAGTTAGCAGAAAGAAGAACAGCAATTGGCGCTACAGCAAGCTGTGCCCCAGCAAGCGCGCAGACAGATACTCGGTAATGGCCAGCCAGAAACAACAGAGGATACGTCCCAAGTGTAGCCCTCATAATAACTGACACAACATCTCAATCACAGATGAGTATGACTATTGAGATAGACTACGCCAAGTTGTCTATGTCGGAGTTGCATCTGTGTCAGCTCGCAATCATAAAGGAGATCCAAGCATGAGAATGCTAATCACAAATGCAATTGGAAAAGTCCATGAAGCAGAGTGAGAGCATCGCAGTGCAGTTGGAAGATGCGGAACAAAAAAAGAGGGAAGCAGAAAGTAAGCAGGCTTCACTGGTGTGAGTATTGGATGAAGCATGTCAGAGTCTCCCTGACTTCGACATGCATGCTGAAGAAGAACCAGAGCAGAGACTCACCAAGCTGAAAGACTATGCACAACAGTCTCGCATCTTGATAGAGAAGATGAAAGCAGAGCATGAGGCTCAGATTGCAGAGCTTCAACTTCACATAATTCCTGAGAGTCCACCAGGGGTCAAGGAACAACGTCGTAGGGATATTCATGCCTCAGCAACAAAGATCTCAGATCTGGTGAGCAGTGCATCAAAGCTACTAGATGAAAGTGTTGAGGCCTGGGCCAACTTGTAGGACCACCCAGAAGTCAAAAAGCTGCAAGAAAATATCAAGCAGCGACAGACAGAGCTGGATGCAGTAAAGGCAGAAATCAAGACATTGCCTTCTATGCAGAAGATGCTTAAGGTGAAGCAGAGCAATGACCTCCAGCAAGAAATTGAATCCTATAGGAAGAAAGAAGCACTATTGGTTAGCTTTGTGTAGCCTCTCATTAACGAGGCCTTGGAGTTAAGCACTGTTACAGATAGCCAGCTCAAATTTTTGAAGGAGTATGATGCATTCGCACAGGAAAAGGTCAGCGAAGCATCATCAGCAACATTGCAGGAGATAGAGGAGAAGGAGCAAGTAGCCAAACATATAATGTGCAGCCTCAATAAGCAGTTCACTATCTTCACCAACAAAATTCTCCCACAAGAAAAGCAGCAGAGTGCCCGGGGACGGGACACTGGTGAGTCTTAGGGGCCTGTTGGGGCACGGACCTTGAAGGTCCTTAATTTTGGCAACTCTGTGGTTTTTGTGCGAAGCTTGTAAGCGGATTTTCAACTCAAAATAGTCTTAGCGGTGTCGGGGTTGGGTCGAAGCCCCTCTTTTTGTAATTAACCCATGGTTTGAACTCATGGTTTTTAAGCCCATGGTTTAAACACATGGTATTGTAATAGTGCACTTGTACAAATAGGCACTTATGTAAAGGAATTGTTGTTGTTGTTTTTGTTGTTATGATGATTATAATTTGATGCGAAGGTAAGGCTTGTTTTTAGGGTTTAAGGTTAAGTCCCAGCTGTGTGCGTGGACGACCTCTGCAGCTGAGTGCACAGAGGGTTTTTGTAAGAAAGGATCTGCAGCTGAGTGCGCAGATAGGAGAAAGACATCTATAGCTGAGTATGCAGATAGGGATTATTGAGAAGACCTGAAGCTGAGTGCACAGGGATCTGCAACTGAGTGTGCAGATCAAAACTGTTGTTTGTAAAGAGTTGAATAAAACACTGTTCTGTGGATGTAGCCCCTACACTGGGGGTGAACCACGTATATCTTGTGTTGTGGTGGTTCCTTTTGTTCTGTGGTGTTTTGTTTCATGCATTTGATAAGTAGGTGAATGATAAATAAGATATATTGTTAAGTATTAACTTCTCTATGAATTCCCAGTTAAGGGTTAAGCAAGTAACTGTCTATTTATCTAAACTGCGAAGCTAATTAAGTGACTATCGAAGCTCTGTGTTATATGTTTAATATTTTTTAAGGCTAAAGGTACAGTAATATCCCTCTTTTTCCTGTAGAAACCGGATTCTGCGGCACCCCATAGCTGTTTCAGGTGAGACTGCAGCCTGTTCGCAGGTTGTTTCCAAAAGGGCCAACACTGTGGGTCTTTTTGTTGTTTAAAATAATAGTATAAGAACCCGGGTCTGCCCTAACCAAACCAACAGTTCTACCTTTTGATCAGCTCATTATAGCTTCTATTCACTTCAACCGAGGAGGAATAGGAATAGGCCATCTCATATTAACCATGAATTAAAATACACCATGGGAAAATTAACCATTCCTTCCTTTGATGGTTCCTCACAAATGTCTTCTTGTGCTTGGTTGCAAAACATAAGTGTATATTTCCAATTAAATCTTATGGTTAAAGAACATGCATTGAAAATGGAGATTCTACATCTTGAAGGGGAAGCTAGTGATTGGTGGTTCTGTTGGGTGTTATATTGTTTAAATTAATTCACCTATTATTTTATTATCAACCGAATTTTGGTAAGCTTAGAGTTGACACAAAATATATGCGAAGGCAGAGGGGTTCTTATGGTGTCATGGAAATATCTTAACAAACAAAAGATCGAAAGATCTTTCAAAATGAAAAATTGAGTCAAACTCCTAAAAATTCAATCATTAAAGTAATTAAACTAAGTCAAAATAATAAACTAAATAATTAATAATAAAGCTTAAACTGAAATACAACCAACAATTAGCTATTAAAATGGGAAACTAGGGTGCAAGGAGGACCTAACTTTTAAGCAACTATAAAACTTAATAAAGAAAAGCAAGTAGAAAACTTCATAAAGAAAACTTAATAAAAGAAATATCTTTACGTTCTATCCTACAATTTATTCCAACAATAACACAACATAAAAGAGACAACCTAAAAACATACTAAGGATAACACATGTAACACTAAATCTCACATGCAAACAAATAAATCAATCTAAAAAGCATAAACACAAAATAATACAACAATAAAACAAAATCAACAATAATATTCAAGAAACAAAAACACAAGACAACTTAACACATATTCAAAGCAAAAAGGAATAAGGAAAATAAAAAAACCTTAACAATTAACCTAAAAGAATTAAACTTTAACTTTAATGTTAAACAAAACTATTATCTAAATATTACAGTCAAAACATAATTTAGACATTAACAAAACTAAACTAAAAACAATCTCAAAACTCATAAAAAACACTAAAAATAGAACTAAGGGCTGAATGATAGACTGAAATGTGGGTCTAAAAGGGATGGTTGAATAACAGACTAAACAGGCTATCTAAATGAAAGTCTGCACAGTTAAAATGGTAAAAAATAACCTAAATGAACTAATCTTTAGCTGAATCCATAGAGGCAATAAATAAATGTACTTATTAAGCAAATCTAACAATAAAATAAACTTAAACAAATTCATACGAATAAACATAAAGAAACCATTGCCTATTAATAAACTGGAATGTAAATTTCATAAACTAATAATTAAAACAAAAATGAAATAGACAGAACTGAATCTACTTAACTTGATAAACAAAAACCTATTTTATCTAATTTGCAAATAAAACAAGCAATAGACTAGAAATGAAAGGACTGAAAACAAAACTAGAAACAAACTATGCACACAATTAACTATCTAATTCATAAATAAAACTACATTACAGAAATAACAAAACAGAATGTGAATTAAACTAGCTACAACAAAAAAATGGAAGAAATAAACAAGAAAAGAAACCTCTGGTTGATCAGGGGCCCTCTAAGAAATCATGGGTGATTCCTAGCTAAATTCTACTTCAACGCAATCTTCAACAGCAACACATCCATCTCTTTATTCAGAAGTTGGAACAGAAATAAAATGCTTAAGAACAACCTGATGAATTCTTCCTAACTCTATGACTTTCTAGCTCTAGCTAAGTGACTAACTGAGCTCTCTCACAGAGGATGCTATATATAATAATTTACAGGGATGAGCAAGTCGACCCTTTAGTGGTCGACTGCTCTCTAAATTTAGTCAATCATAAAGACACAAAACAGATTGGAGGCCAACGTGTAGGAAATATCCCTTATTCAACGCAGTTATGGTATTTTTATTGGGCAGCAAGCACACATGCTCCCTTCAGCATGAACGATCTTTAGATTTGGCACACAAATTCCTTCCTTAGTGCAATAGGTGGCTAATGGAGAATAGAGGAGAGTGTAGTGGAAAATATTCTAGAGCATGAGTTGAATGCATCAATCCAACACGTGGATGGTTGATGTGGTGGTGAGCAAAGGAGAATGCATACTAGCGAGGTATCTAGAACACAGCTTCATCACCCAGACGCGTGGATAACAGTTCGTTTGTAGTTTTTTCATGTTTTAAATTCTTGAAATTAATTCTCAACAGCGCGCATTCTGATGGGTAATCTAGATGGAGAGTTGAACAGGAAGCTGGGCCGTGAACTGGATACATTGGGCATCGATCTAGGGTGAACGGAGTGTATTTCTGCTGGCATGCTTTAGGACTGCATTCTATAGCAACACATTTCAACATTTTACAAACCACCAGTGAGTTTCACACAACGGGATGGATGATAAGTTGGACGTCGAGCTGGACATGCTGTGCGAAAGGAAAGCTGAATGCGTTCTATTTATTAATTTATCCAAAAAATATTATAAAATCTGCAAACAAATATATAAATCAATTAATACATCAAATGCACTTTAATAATGTCATTTTTAATTAATAAAACCAAACAAATGATAATAATAAAATATTTCATATAAACCTTAAATACACTCATGCCTGAGGTTGAATAATGATCTGTGTGGCATAAAATATACAAAAAACAATAAAACATGTGTTTAAATGAGTAATTTAAATACCAAAAATGATAACAAATCTAGGATCAACATTCCCTCAAACTGGAGAAATGCCATGTCCCATTGAGAAAAAAGAAAGAAAAACAATTTAGGAAAAAGGAGAGCAAGCAGCTGCCTTCGACTTGGCAGATGAAGAAAGTAATTTAAACTTCACTCATGTAACTTAAAAATAACATATCTTTCATGTCAAACATTGTATGAAAGTTAAAAATAACTTTATTGGGTTTTTCAACATTCTTAATTTAACAATTCTCAGATTCAAAATAATTTTATCATTTATAAGGTTTTAAAATTAATTCAACCATGTCCAAAGTAAAACTTTGGGTGGGTTGAATATGTAACATAAAAACATAAATCACATTTTGAATAACAAAAATATTGATCATTTTCATGCATGATTGGGTAAGAGGATAGGATTATTAATAGTGAAATGGAAGTAAAAACTATTTACCCAAAAACAAAATTTAGTTAGGAATTTTAATCATAAATGCTATAATATCTCCATTTTTACCAGATCGCTAACTATTATTTCATTTTACTTTATTCGATTGTCCATATGGTCTTCCATATTGAATTTTGCTGTAAAAATATGCTTCAAGCTATAACCAAGTTGCACTGTTTACATTCCTGAAAATACTTATCATTTGTTAGAGATAAATAGATTTGTCATAAAAAATAAAAACAATCTAATTTTTGTTACAAATCCATATCCCCCCAAACCAAAGATATGGCGTGTCCTCAAGCCATACAGAGAGACGAATTGATTGTTCCATAAAAAATAGAAAGAGTGCGAGCATGCTGTTAATTATTTGTAAGAAAAACTAACTAGTAAATGGAAATGGTTCAGAGATGTATATTCATGACAAATAAAATAGTGCTTAGAAAGACCACGTAAATGAGAATATTATAATCAAAATAATACCTTAGGAAAAACTAGCCATCCATGTCTAATTGTAAAGATATCCATTCATCGTCAAGTATTTTAAGTGTACCTCGGAGTGTGTGAGATTTACAGCTATGGGTCCGATTTCTAAGATAATGACATCTTAGGTATATGTGGAATTAGAGGTCCGAGGTAGTCAACTTAGAGCCATTCTCAAATGACATTATAAACAATTGGCCATGACATAATTTTTTGAAGAATTTTTTTATATATTATCACTATTTTACGAACTATGTGCATAGTGGTGTATTAACTAGATCTCATTTACCAGATATTGCCCCACTGCTAGTAGGCCTATTCAGTACCCTGACGGGTTTATCTTGGTACCATGCAAGCATAACCCCGCTACCAGCGAGCCTGTTCAGTACCTTGATGGATTTACTTGCATTTATCGAGCTTCTTGTTGTAAGGATTTTACTTAGCATTGAACCGCTGCCAGCAGGCCTGTTCAATACCCCAACAGGTTTTCCTTGTATAATGATATTAAATATATGGAATTCGATTGGTACTATAGCATGTTAAATCCTACTACACACATAATTCATTTTTTTTCATAATAAACTTATAACTAATTTCATAATGGCCATACTCATAAAACATGCCAAAAGAGAATAACTGAAAGTTGTTCTTTAACCTTACAGTCCTTTTTTATAAAGTAAAGTAATTTTCCCCACAGACAAAAATTCTACTTACTTTCGAGTTATCACCAAAAATACTCAAGAGCCAAGTTTTGATAACAAATATAAGATGAACTAGTAATCCATAGGTGAAAAATAAGGATGGAAAAAATATGATAATGAAAGTGGGTCTCATCAAGCAACCGTTTAAAATAATAAATCAGAAATATACATGTCTAAATCAAAATACCCAAAACTATATGAATCATAGAAAAACTAGTGAAGTATGATATACAAAGGATTGATATAATTTTTTTTATCAGTATAAGCTGCAAATTTCAAAAGTTCCCCAAAAAGGTTAAAATACCTGATGAGTATTTTAGCCTACTTTCTTTGTCCAAGTAATATTCCGTTAGCTTCTCATAGAGATAATATACCTATAATCAAGTTGCAAAACCAGTTGTTAGATGATTCAATTTATTCATAAAGACATAAAAGAAAAAGAGTCTTGTGTAAACAACCTATTAGAAGTGACTCTTATTTATTCAAAGCAACAAACACATATTTACATATATACAAGTGATAATAACCCAAAATATTTTTCAAGGACCAGGAGGAGGAGGAATATCTTCCCCTTCAACTAATTCCATTTCATTTTGATGCAAAACATTTTGTATGAAATCCTGTTTAGATGTTGGTTGGTGATAGAGCCTAAGTCTATGTCCATTTACTAGAAAGGAAATTTCTGAGCCATCAATTGTTTTAATTTTTTCTGATCCATTGTCAAAAGTCGTAACTACTTTGTATGGACCCATCCAACGAGTGGTTAATTTTCCTTTAAAATTTTTAAACCGTGAATCAAATAGTGGTGCCCAATCTCCAGTATTAAACTGCTTTTGCTTAATAAATTTATCATTGCATGTTTTTTGTTGATTCTGTATTAACATCGTTCTTTGGAGTGCATCTTATCTAATTTCTTCTAACTCATTAATTTGCAAATATTCGTTGTTTCTGTGCTTCATCCAAATTCATACCTAATTGTGCTGCCATACAAAAGGTTTTAACTTGAAATTCAAAAGGTAAAAGGACTTGTTTACCATACACTAACTCATAGAGGGTATGTCCGGTAGTGTTTCTCTATGTTATCATATAGGCCCATAAAGCCTCGAGGAGTCTATCCGCTCAATCCTTATGATGTAAGTGAATGGTCTTAGTTAAAATGGATTCTAATACTTTATTAGTTGATTCTACCTGACCATTAGCCTGAGGGTGATAAGGTGAAGATTTGCAATGTTGAATACCATATTTTGTAGTAAGTTCTTTCACTAATTTAGAAGTAAATTGGGTACCTTGATCTGTGACAATTTCTCTAGGTACACCAAACCGGGTGAATATTTCTTCATTTATGAATTCCACCACTGATTTCTCTGTGGCTCTAAATAAAGCTTTAGCTTCTACCCACTTGGTGACATAATCAGTGCAAACTAACATATATTTATTTTGTTATCTCCCAAAATGACCACCGTCGTTTTGAGTGATAGAATGGGTAAAAAATTGAAGCATCTGTGAGTCTTGGCCTTCAAAATCCAAATTTCAGCTTTCGGCAGTTAACTAAGTCTGTGGAAGTTTAGTTAGCTGCCGAAACAAGCCAATTTCGGTTTTCAAGACGGTCTGTCAGAATGACTCTAGCTGCCGAAAATGTTTCCATATGAAAATTTAAAAGATCGTGCCCATGTTTATCACATCATCAAACGAGCTTGTTGTAACCGCCGAAAGGAAATATTGATGGCGCATTTCTGTTAGTTCACTTCAGTGGTACAAATGATACAAAATTTTATGAGATCTACTTCATGACAGAAATGTAAGAACATTAATAGCAATGTTGAAGATAGCTTCCAGAGGCTGAGTTTAAATTAGGTTGCACAGGTGTTCTAAAACGAGCTCAGCTCGGTGTTCAGCTTGCAAATGGAAAGGTGTCAAATTGTTAAGTTTGAGGTACCGATTTCGATGCCTATCACTACGCATGTCAAATGTCCCAAGATTTTCTTGTGTATCAACGCAATTAAAATCTCTTCTCCGGCCTAGTGACAGAAGGTGAGCAAGACATCATTTCAGAGGGCATTTTTATCAGAGCAGTGATCCAATTAAACCAAGAGTCAACATTCAATTTCGATTACATGTTTTCGGCAACAGTTCCTAAATTTTCTGCTACAGCCATTGCTAAGAAGAGGGATTATGTTCCTAATATCTTGACTGCTATTAATCCTGAAGCCTACCTGTCAGCTTTTCAAAGTCGAGTCACTGTTCTTGTTAAGTTTCTGTTCCATTTGGACGAAATCTATCTACAATCTGGCCCTGTCCCATGACACATTAAGTAACCGATCCTGTGATTAAATGTTCCTGAGTTTATTCCCAGATTTTAGCCATAAATTCAGATCAATTAAAAGTGCCTCATAGCCATTGGTTATTTCCAGAATCTTGAGTTAATACCCTGATGTTATGTCATGTTTTCTGTTATGATATTCTTTCATTATTGAACTGGAACTCGAGATTACTCAAGTAATAGAGTCCCATTATCGTTGCTATGTCTGTTG